>JANHGN010017452.1:125756-187234 GCA_024605025.1 Megaceryle maxima | reverse complement strand
GGGGGCGGCGGCAGCAGCAGCGGCAGCCGCCAGGGCGGGGCGGGGCGGCCCATGGCGGGGGGGTGAGGAGGGGCCGTCGGCAGGTGCGGGTCGGGCGGGCGATCCGCGCTGGCGGCGGCGGGAGGATGCGCGAGTACAAGGTGGTGGTGCTGGGCTCGGGCGGGGTGGGGAAGTCGGCGCTCACGGTGCAGTTCGTGACCGGCACCTTCATTGAGAAGTACGACCCCACCATCGAGGACTTCTACCGCAAGGAGATCGAGGTGGACGCCTCTCCCTCCGTCCTGGAGATCCTGGACACGGCGGGCACCGAGCAGTTCGCCTCCATGCGGGACCTCTACATCAAGAACGGGCAGGGCTTCATCCTCGTCTACAGCCTGGTCAACCAGCAGAGCTTCCAGGACATCCGACCCATGCGCGACCAGATCATCCGCGTCAAGAGGTGACTTGCCCGGCGGCCGCTTCTCCGACGGCCGCGCCCGACGCCCACCTGCGGCCCGGCCCGTCTGGGCCTGCGGGCCGCTCGTTCCCCACCTCCGTCCCTTCCTCCCCCGTGCCGTGGCCGACCCGCAGTGCCCGGATCTCCGGCCCGGGGGCTGCCCACGCCCTGCCCGCTGCCAGCACAAGCGCCTGCCCCGCGGCTTCCTTCCCTCACCCGCTTCCCCTCCCTCCCTCCTTCCCCGGGGGCACCCTTGAGCGGCAGGACGCCCCCCCGCCCCCGCCGGTGCCTCGCCCGCAGCCCTGGGCTCTCCGTGGGCGGTTGCCGGCCGCCAGCCGCAGGGGTGGCGGAGCGGAGGCTCCGGCGCTTTCCGCTGTTCGCCCTCCCCCCAGTTTGCATTTGCGGCGCGGTAAGTTTGGGGCGCTCCTGCAGACATACGGCCACAGGCAGCAGTGCCTGCCACGGCTGTAACCGTGGGGTGCAGAAGCCGTTCCTCGAATGTTGTATCGGGTCAGCCCTCGAGTGTACTTTTTGTAGTGGACGTGCAGTAGCAGACTTGCAAGGGAAGCACCTGGGTGCTTTTGTGCAGCACACGTCTCTAAAGGCAGACAGAGATTTGCCTTTTTGGGATACCTGCATAGGTATTTCCGTGAACTTCCCGCTCCTCTGAAAAGTGCAGAACGCAAGTCCCTTTCTTGGGAAGGAGGTGACCACTGTGAGCGTTAGGCCTTATGTATGCTGGCATTTCTCTTCAATTTCCCACGGTCCTGTTGCCAGCTACTGTATTACAAGTCAATCCACGGTGGTGAAACACCGGTGCATACTGCCAGGTTGTTTTTATAACCGCTGTGTTGTTTAGGTATGTGTCAGTCAGTTAGATGTCAGCAGCTGAAATGCAGCCACTCACATTAAAATAAGGGTAGATGCACCATTTGAAATCATGGCAACCGTTTGAACCAGAGCGTGGATGAGAAAATGCTGCTGGCCAGAGCATCACAGACAGAGATATGTTATTGTGCGTGGAGAGGTTGTAATTATGTCGCAGAACTGGTTGTAGCTTTGGCTTGGACATCTGAAAGGGAAACCTTGTAAATAACTTAGTTGAACCACAGCTGTTGGGTTTGCATCTTAATGTGGAGTGGAGCATAAAAGGTGATAATAGCTAATCAGATGGTCGGCTGTGGTCTGTTCACAGAAACAGCCATTCCAGACCAAGGCCTGGGGAAGATGAATTTTGAAACTGGGGAGGAGGGTGAGCAGGGGAAAGGGAAGGGAGGAGGCAAAGTGCTGATATTTTTAGAGACTTGCAACTTTCTCATAGTAGATGTTTCTTAATGCATCCTAACTTTCACTGGAGATTTCTAAAGACCAGCATAATGAAGTTATTTAGAATTTATTATGGAAAATGCATTCTTCATGTCCTTGTAATCCTTACTGCTCACATGTACCTTGTGGAAGCATATTTTCTCTTAAGTAGTTAGGGTAGACTTTATTAATTGATAAATGCTTTTGGTTTTCCTGTATTTAATCAGCGATATAAATCTATTTAGTCTCTGAATGCTTAGCTGTGGTTTTTGCAGCTTGCATTGTACCTTGCAATGCAGCACCTGCATTCAGACTCCAGCTGACAAACTGTAGATAGGTGAGGCAGAACTTGTACTTCTATAGTAACATTGACTCAACACTGCTGAGAGTGGGGCTAAATGCTGTTCTTATTTTCCTTCTGCCATTTCTTTTACCGCAAGACTTCCATTTTTGGTCAGGTACTTTGTGAAAGATACATGAATGGTGTTTTAATCCTAAATTTCACTTATGCACAGTAATCTGAAAGCAGTTGAAATCCTAATTGAATTGTAGCTGAAAGGTGTATGCTGTTGACTTGCAATACTAAAAAGATGTAGTTTCAGCAGGTGTACCAGATCTTTCCTTGTTGACTTACCTCACCTTGTATTTGTGAGTTTTGTTGTTATGTTTTGGAACTTAAGTTCACATGCAGTGTAAGACCTAATGTGCTGTTGACTTAAGCTTGCATCCTTTTTACCAGTTAAAATGGAAGAATGCATATATGCAGACATATTTATCTGTACAAGGACTTCTAAATGATAATTTATAGTTGCACAAATGCATTTAATCCATATTGAAAGACAAATAATCACAGTTCTGGTTACTTAGAGATTTTGATTGAGACATACCTGAAAACAGCTGTATGTTTCTGTTGATACAAAACAACGATCTAAAAATCTCTGAACTTTCATTGTACTTGAAAACCAGTTGACTAGGTCTCTAACTGCTAGGTATTTTTGCATTCATTTAACATGTTGTCCTTGTTGGGTTTTATTCTGTTTTGGTTTTTTTTTGATGAAAGAGTTCCTGTGTTATTACATAATTAGAGTGTAATTTTAATTACTGTCTCAAGCAGTAGAAAAGCCAGGTGAAATTCCCTCTTCAGGTTAAGAGATTCATGCTTGTGTCTTCTGCTTCCCTGGTCCAACCACCACAAACCAGGCCAAACTAAGCTAAGGGAGTCTTTCACACTACCTGATGAAGTTGAGTTACTCTATAGGAATGAATGACGTGTTGATGAATGAGAGGAAACAAGTGGACCTTTACTTAAATGAGGCTTGGTGGTTGGAAGAGGTTGAGATCACTCTTGCCTAGTATAGTTCCTGTTCTCATTAAATGACTAATTAATATTTAAAAAAATGTATAAGTGGACTTAGAAACAGGACTCAAATCCAGGTCTCCATGTTTGCAGAGATGTCTCCTTATGGCAGAACTCTGAAGTCAAGCTTCCTCATGTACTGTGTAGAGTGGGAGCCTTGCATCCCTTTCAGTCATGGTGCACAGCTTTATCAAGAGTGGAAGGATGCCTCCATAGCTTTTAAATGGATACTTAAAGCTCTTTCCTGGAAAATGGTTTGAATGTCAACCATATTCTTTTCAAAGTAAATAAATCATTTTTTCTCTACATGTTTCTAAGAATGAAGCAAGGTGCTTTATCTTTAGCAAGTGAGCCTTGTCAGTTTGGAGTGGATGGGTGTCCCCCCAGCAGCTCTGCCTAGACACAGGATGAGGTGAAGTGAAAGGTTTCAGAAGTGCTCTCTGTACTCTGGGCCAGAGTTTCCCACTGCTCAGAATGCTGCCAGTGTTGGATGAAGGATTACAGTGGTACCAAAATCACAGCTGCGGTTCTTCCTTCTCTAGGTGCTGCATCTTAGAATGTTTCCACTCAAAAAGTGGCTTGGCTAAAGCTTGTGTTGTAAAGAACAGTCAGTTCAGCAATTGGCTGTGCTTGCAGAGCTTGCAGCTAGCCTGGCTCCTTTGGAACTTGTGCTTTAGTATCAGCATGTGGTGGGGCAGGAAAGTGATGAAAGGGGTATGCCTGGTTTTGCTGGATAAGGAGTGTAATTAGAAGGTAGGGGGACAGAGGAGTTGTGTCCTAATGTAGGATGGTGGGTTGCTCAGAATGAGGCGAAAGGTATTGGGTTGGTCTCTGGGTTTAGGAACTTAAGTACCTCTGTGTTTACTTTAAGCTGTTTACACTGGTGGTGATAGCTAAGTAAACAGTTTGGGAACTCCTCTTAACTGTACAGTTGACTGCTTATCTGAAATGCATTGTTCCAACCCCATGATCTTAGTGTTTCAGGCACCTAATACCAGTTTCTGGATCTCACTTCTGCCAAGTACATCCATGAAGCCTCGCCAGTTCTCGTTCCTGCAAAGGCTTGTGTTGATGGGAAGATGGAATATACATAAGCATAGTATTTTTCATGTTGTAGTTTTGAAGAGTATATGTTACCTTCTGCATACCAGAAGGATAAAGGGAATCAACTGCTGCTTTACTGCCTGCTGGTGAGATACTGCACAAAATGAGTTACCTGTACATTTGCTGGTGCTGCAACTCTGTCACTTTCTTTCCCTCCACAATAGATTTGCAAGCTTGGCAGTAAAGAACCTGCTGTAGTTGAGGATGTCCCTGCTCTCAGCAGGGGGGTTGGACTAGATGACCTCTAGAGGTCCCTTCCAACCCAGACATTTCTGTGTTTCTACGCCTGTTGCTTATGCTGCAGACGGATCATTCTGAAACTACAGTGAGTTCTGCCTTCTGGAGAAACCCTTTATTTGTGAGAGCAAGACCAGACTGGATGAGTGGGCCCATGCCATCAAAGGTCTGCAGTGAAGGAAGAACAGAAGCTGTCAAATAAAACACACTGAAAGTGGTACACCCCAGTTAGATAGGAAGGTTTAGAAATAAGTAGTGAGTACACAGATTAAGCAGTGTAATCTTTTGTTTTGTTTTGTTGTGGGTTTTGGTGGTTTTTTTTTTTTGTGGAAAAAAGGAGTTTGGAAACTTCTAGCACTTTTGTGTTAGTCTTTTGTGTGATTAGGAAGCTCTCTGAAGAAAATCTACTGAAATTTGCCATATAGTGACTTCTCATTTTGCATATGACTTTGCCAGTGTTTTTCTCCTGTGAAGGTGTGTTTAAACCTTGTTGGGTATATATTCTAGGTGCTTATGTAGCCTTCAATAATGGAATTTCTCAATCTGTTCTACAGGCTTTAATGTATATATTTAGCAGAACCCCATGAAATGGAGAAGTATTATTTCTATTCAAGCAGAAAACTAAAGCACGGAAATAAAAAAAAAAGTTACTTCAGAGTTTTCCACTTGCAATAGTTTCTCTAGATGTCTGACCAGTTCTTTAAAGACGGGACTGTTCTGTTCATGTTTTGCAGACTCTCTAATAAATTCCACTCAAAATAGTCTTTTTGAGAAATGCTTTATTTGAAGTAGTAAAAAATCCTTTTCATTAGTCTATTGCCTTTTCTCTAGAAAACAAAGACTAGAAAATGTATTAATTTAGATTGGCTGCAAATGCAGACTAAATGATAGAGGTGCGTTGCTGTAAAAACCCAGAAATGTGTCTCTGTGTTGAGTGTGTTTTTGGGTTTGTGTGGTGTTTTTTGTGGGTTGTTTTTTGGTTTGTTGTTTTTTGTTTTTTGTTTTTTGTTTTTTTGTGGTGGTGTTTATTATCACGATGAAAGTCTGTCTCCCAGCCTAGGGATTGTGTGATAATTTAAAACATACAAGAGATGTAATAATTGAAATTTATTAACTGTGAAATCAGCATCTTGAATCAATGATAATTGATGTATTTAGTGACTTAATGGTGATTAAGTCTGAAAAACTTTACTTGAAATTACAAATTGCTTAACCATCTTGTTTGAAAGTGTTGCTTTCCAAGTAGTATGAAAACTAATTGAGGTTTTTATTCAAAGACTGCAAGTCCTCTTTAAGCAAGGTTGAATTTACCAGTTATCTGAAATACATTTATACACACACATATATTCTATGTATTTCTCATCTTTATTTTAAGAAAATATTTTTCTAAATTTGAGAACTATATAGAGAATTCCTCATAAATGCTGCTACAACACATTTGGTAGCAAATATGTCTCCAACCTTCCAGGAAGAAGTACCTTTAGAAGGAGAAGGATTTTCCGAGTTTCACTTCTACTCAAGTACTGTATGCAAAAGATTGACAAATATCTGGGGACTTTCATAGATCCTACATGAGTAGAGATGGTAGAAATAAGAAGAGACTGAAATCTTAAAGTCTTTTTTTAGGAAGAGTTCTTTTTCCTGCAATAATCTCAATGAAGTGGATTGAGGAGAGTGTTTGTTTTACATGAAAGGCAGGGCAGGTAATACGCATGGCCTCCATTCTCTATAGAGTGCCTGACCAAGTTGCCAGACACTCTTGTGCCACCTAATAGATGAAATTCGGCACTTCATTGCAGGAACAGATCAATAGTTTTTAAAATCCCATCAAACACTTGTGCATATTCCTGAGAAAATGTAGAAACCTGGATGGAATGTTTGGCATTGTGCAGGCATCAACCATTGTGTTAAAATATTGAAGTACAATAGAAAAGCTGTACTGGCCTCTCTATTTTTTTTTTTGGTTGTTTTTTTAAGGGATGCTTATGGATAGTTGTTTCTCAGGTGAGAACCTTATCAATCTCCAAGAAGAAAATTCAAATATTTTAAGCAGCTGTGCAGATACAAGGAAGCAGTAAATACAAGTACGCAGTTCCATCAAACTGACCTTGTATAGAACATCAGAAACTTCAGCTGTATATCCATCTCGTATGGCTTTTTGAGGTACCAATACATACTGTCCCTTAGAAAGTGCCTGTAATAGGAGTTCAAGTTTGCAGGGTATAGGACAATACTGCAAAATTTATTTAGTTTTAAATTCAGATTTTTAGTTTCTCTGTGTTCTCATGCTTTTATAATAACTTTAAAACACTCTTTTTTTGGCTCTATAGGGTTTAGATTTTTTTCCTTTGTGTGTGAATCTACCTTTGTTTTAATTTGAAATTAATGAACTAATTCTGTCAGACAAAATTATAGGTTTCTTGATTTAATTGGGGAATTCATACATAGACAATTCTCTAAAAAATGTCTCTTGACAGTGTGCAATTTTAAGCTACAGGGGATTTATTTTTTTTAAGTTGCTTGTCTTAGTCTTTGGACTGGAATATTTCAAGGTTCTCATGCATCTTCAGAAGATACTCCCTATAATGTTTCCCTATAGAAGCTTTTGAATTATATTCCATACTTGCAGAGTTCTCTTGACTCTCAGTTCCCCCCATGTCTTGATAATCTGAAATATTCATGCTAATTTGAGTTACTTTATGTGGAAACCATGAAAATTTGAGGCACTGCTTATAAACAGTGTCTTCTAATGTGGTCTTTTGGCATCCCCTCAGCTAATTGCATAGGTATTCGTTTCCAAGATTTGTTTATTAAGTCTTTGTAAGTTAAAGTGACGTGATAGTTTTCATATTTGGGCACTGAAAATAAATCTTTTTATCCCCTCCTGCTTTTTAGGTGTTCTTTGGACTTTTATTGAAAAAGCCAGGTAGGCAAGCTCCTTTTTTATGCATGTTTAGTTTAGATTGTGCTAGTTTAGAGTATAGCACACCTTTTTTTATGATGCCTGCATCACTTAGCATCATCTTCTCTTTTCAGGTCTCTTAATTGCTGCTGTAGCTCATGTTGTAGAGATGTGTGAATAAATATGGATAGCTACAATTCTCAAATAGTAGAACAGTGTGTGGCAAGACTTCTTAAACATGTTTTCAGTTGTGCAGTGTTGCTTGATTGTGTCTGTGTTGTAAATGCTATTTAATGTGTTAAAAAGTAAATAGAACAATGTCTTTAATCGCTTTCAAAGTTTAGTACAAAAATACAGCATTAATGCTTGGGGTTGAATGTTTCCTATCTTGCTCTTCATTAAGCTGTTTTGATGCAGACTTTTGCAATGAATATTTGGAAAATTTTATTAAAAAAAAAAAGATTGCTCATTAGAATTTCTGTTTTGCCTTTTGAATTTCTGTTTTGCCTAGAGGACAATAATTCTTTAAATACTGTTTTTTATAGCCAACACAGTTGGCAGTAACTTTTATCTTTTCTTTCAAAATGACCATGATTCTCTACTCTTCAGTTTGGATAGTATCTGGATAGAAACAAATTTGTTTGATCATACGTAAAACATTCTGGGTAACAGTATGCTTAATTAAAAGTCGTACATTATCAGGCATGTTTATTGTAGACATTCTTTGGCAATTGTGAGTTTTTGGATGAAAATTTGAAATGTCTGAGTGGGTGGCTCTTACAAAACTCATTAAATCTATTCTTTTTCTAGTGTTGCCCTTAATAATTGTCAGGTTTGTGGGTTTTTTGCAGTTAAGAACAAACCTGGGCTTACTGGTTATTTAATTTCTGAAATATTGCAAGTGTTGCTCAGACATTTCCCCCCCCCACCCCCCCCCTTTTTTTTTTCCTCCTTGTAAACTGTGTAGGTGGTATGTGATGATAACGTTCTGAGAGAGAATAGGGAAACTATTGGGATTGCAGTGCTAAATTATCCTGGCATGTAGTGACTTGTAAAAAGATTAACATGATTGTTAAGGTAACAAGAACTTTAGCTATCTGATTCTTCATGTTCTCTTACTCATTCGCTTTCTACTGGCCTTGTTTTTGTGGTTGTTTTGTTTTGTGGTTGGTTTGTTTGGTTTGGTTTTTGTTTGTCTGGGGATTTGTGTGTGTTTGTTTTCCCAGAGGTTTCCAGTATGGGACTGGTATTCAGTTTTTGCTGCACTAAGGCAAACAGTATAGACTAGGTACAGTTTACAGTGCAACTCAAATGCTTTCTTTGTCAATGGGTTGCATTTTAGCAGCTGTGTTGCCTTAAATCCTAGTCTAGACAAGAGAATTAAAGGTGTGATATGAGCATGTTATCCTTTCTCAACATGAATGTCATGGGGCTAGCTCAATTAGTGCTGTATTGTTTAAAAATGCAATGGTGACAGTATTATAACACTTGTCTTGCTTAGGCCTAGGCTAGGTGAAAGATTAAGTGAAGGACAAAAAAAGGAGTAAGTGGTTTTTAGAGTTGACTAGCTTGTTTTGAAACATCACTTGTCATGTAGATAGAGCTTTAATGACTTAAAAATATTTTTATTCTGCAAAAAGTCAGGGTAATGAGGAGGCATTAAAGCATTTTAAAATATTAGAAGGTAATAGTTTAGGGTAGTGGTCTGGGATAAAATAAAATGAAATATAGGATGGTTTAATGACTACTTGTTATTGTTCTAGTGAACAGGTGGCCACCTTAACTGAAAGTTAAATAGTGTTTGATATGTGAGTATCAACTCAACTAAAATTTAACTTGAACTGGAAATTAATTGGAAAAGAGCAGTGAACTTAAGTGTTCTGAATGTTAGGACGAAGAGCTTTGTTCCTGGATTTCTGATTAGTTGCAGGAAAGGATACTTTCAAGAAATATCCCTGTAGATTGCCTCTGGACTGTATGTGAGCTTGCTGTTACAAACAAGTTTTGTAGGAGAATGTTTGTACTTTTTTTTGTCCTATTCCTAATATACTGTATAGGATAGAGGATAAGCCAGGACTGATCAACCTACTTTATCTGATTAGATCTGGTTGCAATTTCCCACACTGCTGCAACATCTTTTTAACTGTTGTACAAAATCTTACCCGAAATGTTTTATAAATGTGCAAATAATTGGAATGCTTTTTTCTCTTAAAAAATGTAAAACTTTAGAAGACCTATATAGAAATGTATGAATTATTTCCTCAGGAATTGTATTTCTTTTGATATTTCTGTACTATGTTTTCAATATAGCTTTTAAATTCTAGAAGGCTGTTCGTTTTGTCAAAACAATGAATGTGAAATCTTTGGGGTCTTTACCATTTTCCCCCAGAGTTATAAATAAGTGAGAAAAAAAATCTGTGTTTGGTTGGTTTGGCTGGGTTTTTTTCCACCCACCTCTATTTAATTGCACTTGGATATGATGCAGAATCCTGGACATGTGCATTTTTTTGAGATACATAAGAGCAGACCTTATTGTATACTGCTATTTCTACACTGTTTTTAAGAAAGTGTGTTTTCAGTCTGTGAATTGCTTTCTACCACCAAAAGCACTTGACCCTGTAAAGGGTTTTCCTACTCATCGTCTACCTCCAGGCCCCTCTTGTGCTGAAACCCAGCCAAATGATGGGGTTTTGTAGTTTAGGTTTTTCAAAACTTTAGGAATTCACTTTTTTTTTGAAAATAATCTGAGGGACAGAAGATGATAACCTTGAACTATTTCTTTTTCTCAAGCATTATATCATAAAATGCCTTTCATCCCCTCACTTTCAACAACAAATCTAACTGGTCTGAGTGCTTCTCAGTCTCCAATCAAATACATGCTCTCCATCTCACTGCTTAAAGAAGGCATCTGCTCTGCTAGTCTCAGAAGCAGTTAGATTCTTGGTAGCTGACATGCAGGTTACTCCCTACAAAGCCTGGAAGAGAGAAGCATGAGTCACCTACTGCTGGATTAACGCTGCAGTCCACAATTGAAATCCAAGCAGTAATTTGGAATTAATTCTTCCGTTGCTCTTGTCTGTTTGGGTGTGGTGGTATGTCTGGGGAGAGGAGTGAGGGGGTTACCACTTAAATCTGTTTGATCTGTTTGGGTTCTTTAACAGATAACCTCCTCAGTATACAGTGTAGGCTTTAGGGGTAGGAGAGGCTGCTTTCATTTTTGTACCAAGTGCACAGAATGCTGTGCAAAGCAGGGACTAGACATTGATCTTCTGAACATGCAATGCACTGAAGAGATGCTTTTTAGCTGCCTTTTTTTTCCCTCCTATGTCAGCCTTTTCTTCTTGCATTTCATTGAGAAATAAATGAGAAATTGCAAAATACCTCTGTTTTTCTTTTCTGTGTCAGTTCTGTAGAATTCTGCTTTGCTCTGAGGTGTGCAGTCCTGTTGCAGCAAACCACTTGAACATCCTTATGTATGTAGGATCTCTCTGCCTTGAGAGGCAGGTCTTGATCAAAACACTTAAATTCTAAAAGAATGGAAGAAAAATGGAAGCTGCTGTGTCGTCATGGAGCAACAGCTGACCTTTTCTGATATATTGTAGTCACTTGGACTAGGGGAGTCTTCCAGTGACCTATGGGATAATGATTCTGCATTTTTGCAGTGACTTCTTAATCTAAATTAAATAAGCAGTCCTGGGTTTCAGTCTCTAGTATCTTTCTTCAGCTTGTACACCTGATCTTTTTCTGTTGCTTTTGTTGCTTCTGAGATTTGTGAATTTGCTTTCATAATGGTGCATCTTCAACAGAAAAATTGAAGAGTATTTTCTCAACCTCATTTGTAGCTTAGTAGTTAGAGCAGTCTTCTGGGGAAAAAGCAGATGTGAATCTCCTGTGACTAAAGAAGGTGCATGGTGCAGGTTTTTAACCTCCTTGATCACTGCTGCAGCCACTGCACTGCTAGTTTAATTGCAGGAGCACTGCCACTACTTGCTTTTATTCCCATGGCTTTCTGTGGAAGTGACACCTGTTGTGTTTTCTGAGGAGTATCTTACTATTGGTGTGTTACTAGATTCACAGTGGAATCCTTAGTGAATGAGGATTCTCAAAGCACTTGGCTATTTAGGTCATTTAGGGGTGTGACCCTATTGTGGTTCCAGTATAAGGCTCAGCTGGGCTTCCACAGCTGCAGGCCTTCAGACTGCTGCCTTGCTTTGACAAAAACTTTAGATGGATGTAGCCTGTCAAGAAATTAAGTGGCTAGGTAAGAATTATGTAAAGCAGTTTCTTGGATATGGCTCCCTGAATTCTTTTGGAGTCCTAACATATTTACCTACCTCAGTTTTGCATTCAGGCCCAGAAATGTTTGTCCTCAGAATGTTTTCCTTTCTTTAGCATATTAGTTTCAGTGCTTAGTTTTGAGGAACAGATTTCTGAATGCCTTTGTATAGATCTTGTTAGTACAGAATATTGAGTAGACCACAGACTTGATAATCATATCATCCACAGCGTGGGCTTGACAATTCTTGTTCTTCAGATGCCTTCCTTCTCTTAAAAAAAAAAAAAAAAAAGAGTTCTATGCACAGCTTATATTGCTGATTATAGCATTTTATTTGGAGTAGAATCTGCTTGGGCAGTTATCCTCGCTCATAGTTTGTCTGAGGGATGATAGACTCTTTCCTAGGAAGAAACTGAAGAAACAGGTAATACAGAGATAGCTTACCAAGAGTCCATGGCATTTTAATGTTAAATATCAGAATGTGAAGATTAATTAAGATTGATTAATTAATCTTCATAGGCATCTCTTCTGTGTTTTCTCCAGATCAGATGTCTACAGCCTAAATGATCATCAGAAGCTATGGATGCTCAGCAGGCTAGCTTCCTATCACCTACTTCTCCAGCAGTTGTTATAGGTTGGCCACATGAGAGAATTGATAGCCTTCTGCTCCTTGATCCTCAGTGATGTTCCAGAGGATTTAGGCATGATGGCATGTTCTGGAATTTCACTAAATCCAAGTATTCACAAATGTAATTCCAACTGTGGAGAAGCTAGGCAGCCTGTTGATGTGATGAATGAGTAGCTCTGTTTTGTTGGGATTAGGTTTGAAGAATCTTCTGCTTCCATTAAAGATAACATTATGGTTCAGGTGATAATCTTGCCTGGACTGTGTGAATGGATATCTAATGGTTTTGCCTCTAGTCTGGCACCATATACGTTATATCTGTTCCATCTGGGATTGTATAACCTGTTACTTGTTAAAGTATCACTGTCTTGCTGTGTAGCTTCTGCAAATCTGTTTACCATCTAGCAATTTTTAGTCAAATCTCTTGTAACCCTTTTATTTCTAGTGCTCACTGTAACCAGATTTCATAGCAACCAAAGTCAGATGCTTGCTACCCATCAGCTAAGTCTGTCAGCAACCGTTGGCAAGGAATGCTGTTCCTATTACCATTTTTGTTTACCAGTTTTTACTTAAAAGCCTGGTATTACTGTGGAGATAGTCCTGCTGTCACCAGGCTGGGTGCCTCAGGTTCTGCAGTGACCACGTAATTAGAGGATTGCTGGACTTGCTCTGTATCTGTGTGAGGGTGATTTTTTTTTTCAGGAACCACAGTGAGCAAATGCAGTCATTGGGCAGTCTTCTAACAGACTGGAGCTACTGTTATTTTCATCTTTTTGATTTACACTGTCAGTTATGTTTGCAATTACCAAGAGTTCAGCTACTGGGCAACTGTAATGGTTTGTAAACAGGTCACTTAATGTGAATGTTTAACTAAAAGCAGGACCCTTTCCCAAGGGAAGGAAGTGACTGGAACTTGCAGGCAATATGAATGAGGGTTCATACTACTAAATTATAGCAGATATGTTCAAAATACCATTATCTGGCTAAAAATTATATTACAAGAAGCTCAAGATAAGCCTCATGGTAGTCTGCTGATGGAAAGGTGTTTTTATGACTGCTTCCTCTTATTACTTTTGTAACTCTGATTAAACAAATTCACATAATTCAGTTTTTACCTACCAAAGTTTACAATGCAACTGTGTTCTGAAAAGGAAATTAAAATAGGTCAGGATACTTGATCTTAAAATGTCCAGATTGCTCTGGAACATGAGGAGGAGGGAAGGAGGATAAAGTGCATACAGTTGCAGGATTTACTGGTGTCTCCCTAGGCTTGATATGGACATATTGAGAGGAAAAAAAAAAGTTGTTACAGAGCTTTTTTCCCCCCTGAAAAGAATTTATACCTTGTAGACTGAACATAGTAAAGAAAATAGATTGGGGGGGATAAAAAAAAACCCCAACCACCTAAACAGAACAAACAAAAACCAAACCAAAACAACAAACAAACAAAGCCACAAACAAAAAAAAAAACAAACAAAACCCAACACCCACAATGTTTACCCTATATTCTTTCCTTGGAATGATCATTCAATGTGATTTGCTCTTTAGCAGGATATTGCCTTTTTTTTCTTCATCTTGTTCTATCCTCATAAACTGATTTTGGCATGCATATATATATATATATATAAAAAAGGCATTCTTTTAAATTTAAATAAGCATTTTCAAGAAAGAAAACAAATCACCCAGAAGTGTGAAATCTGTGGACTTAGCGTATGTTGAATTCTCCCCCAGATGGTTTTTATTCAGAAATAGTGACTACCATCATGGTAGATCCATCTACCAGAAAGGGACAATGGAAAGCTTTATCTTGGATGAAAGCTGAGAAAGCACACCTTGAAAGTCCCTTATTACTATAAAATTAAGCAATTGTATTGCCTTCCTGGCTGGGATAATTGGACTGGTAATTGAAGTCTACATTCTTCTCCCAGAGATGATCAAAACACCTTCCTTTGAAAGACTTTCTGTCTGTCAGCAAGAAATGTGGTTAGATTAAAAGGACTGGGAACAGTCTGGCTTCACACCCCCGCACACACCTTCGTGTTAATTGAAATGGCCTTTCTGCGTAGGACAACTTAATGTGGAAAAAATAATTAGTAGACTATTTTCAGGAAATTCTAGTTACCAATTAATGATTCAGTGAAGAAGGTGTAATGGACACTGGGATGTGTGGTACCTTCAATTATAGGCTCTTTCTTAATCCAACTTTCTCAAATATTTTTCTTAATCCTCAAAAGAGACAATAATAATGGTCAGTATACAAATTATCATCCTTTCTGTACCCAGTGTGGCAAACAAACATTTAAATATTGAGATAATACTTTGTTTCTCAGAATAAAATTAGGTATATTATAGTTTAGCATCTTTCACAAACTGTTACCCACCTAAATGTTGCAACTTTAAAAATAAGTTTACTCAGACGTGTGTGTGTGTGTATATATATATGCAAATAAATGCATCTATTCACAGAAGGGCTTTTCAGTATTCCAACCTCTGGGGTCTGGAGCCAGGACAAAACCAAAATGTGTATTTTACTAGATTTCACAGTCATCTTCTATTTAGAAAAGCTTAAAATAGGCATTGTCCACAGAGGAAAACTTTGTCAGTGAGTTACTGTCTCAAGTTTGGTTAAACCAATGTAAAGCCACGTTGTTTGTTCCCTGCCTCATTTAAACAATATTTAAATAGGTATCCATATGGGAATTTGCAGTGGTTTAAAGAAATTACTTAGGTTGGCAGGGCTTGTCTTCTCCCTCTGAAAAACTGTCAGTAAGGGACGTAACCTCGAGTTGTAAAGGTTTCAATTCTTTTTCCCTCTTTCACACACATGCACTCATTGCTTTTTCTGTCAGCTAGCAAACTCCATCCTTTCCCTCAGTTCAGCTGAGTAACCATCTCTCTGGGTAATATGGGCCATCAGCTGGCATACAACCACTGGCACAATGCTGTCACAGAGGCTCTCCAGTGTCCTAGGGGTGCTGACAGCAGGAGCCTTGGGCTCTGGCCCTGATGCACTTGCTGTGCTTCTGACACAGTTGTGGCATTGGCCAAAGCAGCCAGGTGCCTAAAAGCCCCAGAGCTGCAGTGATGTGGGTGGCTGGGTGGGATGGGGTCCCAGAGGCTAACCTTGCTGATGCAGCCATGGCCTAAGAGCTCATAGGCTTAATGTGTGTGAGATAAAATGGTCTTCGAGGTGATTGAGTGCCACAAGGTGTCTTCATAGGCAATAAAATGGTTATCACTTTAGTAAAACTATTTTAGGAAGACGGAGCTTTTTTTTAACCTAGACTACACCCAAAGAAATTAACATTTATACATTAGTTAAAACATAAATAGCTCATCTGAGATGAGTGTATCTGAGCTCCTCCTAGCTGGCTTCATTTTAATAGTTTACTCAAATATTAGATTTGAGAACTGCATATGCACAGATGTAAGGAAGAATAAAATGTTTAGATTTTACCATTTTATATATTAGATAACCTATACTTGATATCAGTTTATAAACAAGTTCTAGGAAAGTTCTGGGTACTAGAATGGGTAAACTTTAGTTTCAAGTCTTCCATTATATTCAAAACACTGACTTTGAATAATGTAGTCTATTGTTTTTCTTTTTTACCTGACTTATTCTGGAAAGAATAAAAAAAAAACTCCTAAGAAAATTATTTCTGAAGTTTATACTCAACATAGAAGAAAATGTTATCTGTAAATCATATTTTATAGTTACCTCATAGAGATAGTATGCTGGGAGGCAGTATTTTATGCTTGAAGATTAATCAAAAATTAATTTTAAAATCTCAAAACAAAAAAGCCACATGACTTTGGAAGCTCTTATTTTTATATATTCATCTTTAGATATGGAAATAGTTTCATTTAACTAGCAGATGCTCTCTGAATCAAGCAGTCACAAAGTTAGGTTGTTAAAGATGGCATTCACTTCTGAAAGCTGTGGAGATGAAAACCTTGCTCCTCTATTCATTCAAATATTCTAATTATTTAAACCAGACTTATGGTAATTAGATAAATTACTCTGTAAGGTAAGGGCCACCAACTTTCAGAAGTTGTGTCAGAAAGTTTTTCTTTCCTAAGTTAAAAGTCAAATGTTCTGGTAGAAACTCATGAGGATTGCTTCAATCCTGAGGCTTTCAGAGCATCTACTAATGAAACTAGAATCAAGGCCTTTGGATTCACACTTGGTTTTTTCTATGTTGGTGACAAATTTTAATTAAGTTGGTAAGAGAGGGCTCAACTATAGCCCTCATATACTACATAATAGTACTTCTAAAGTAAAAGAGAAAATTATAAAACTTGTACTGTTTTCCCCTAAATTGGTTTACTATACCAGCATGGCCACTTGCTTAGAGTTCTGTAAAATAGCCTGATTTCTGGAAAATACCCGGAGTTGTAATGTAATGGTACTGTTGTGAGAAAAACATCTCAACAGACCATTTTTTGCAAAGTTTTCTTGTATGCATTTTAGGATATTTTTATTAGCTTGAAGGACATTAAGCTGTATTCTTCTTTGGTTACTAGGGCAACAAAGAAGTCTCTGCTTCATACTAGACGCACAAATTCTCTTCAGGCTGTGCAATATCATATAAACAATCTACCCACCATAGCTTCTACACAGGGGCTGATTAGAGAGCAGAAATTTGTGCCAGGTTGTTTACCTCTTAATCCCATTATTTTTATTTATTAAACTTTTCCTTAAATTTTAGTTGACTTGAAGCCAGGTTCATTGCACAAGGTGAAATTCTTTAAAAATTAGATAGGTAAAAACCCCTATGGAAATGCAGCTTTTATGCAGATCTAATGAGTGATTCTACAAACAAAATAGTGACTATAAAGTTGTCAGAGGTGAATTTTGTGATCCAGGCTTGCATATGTTTTCAGAAGCTAGATCTGGGTAGTGCTGAAAGTCAGCAGCTCTGACTTCTCAGAGTAAAAAGATTCTTACCTTGACATGGAGGAGAAACTGTTGCTTTCTGTGTGGTTATGACTGGATGGCATGACACAATTGTTTCAGAACCCTAATCCACAGGTGATGCTTCTAAGAAGGTTTTGAATTAATTGTTAGGCCTATTCTAGAAGACTGTAAAAGTGTAATTTTAATTAGCTAGAGAAAATCCTATTAGTTTAAATAAGTTTTGCAGTGGGATTTTTATCAGTGATTATAAATTGGTTAAAGGAATATAAGAGTGTGCTCACTTTGAAGAGTGAAATAATACCTTACAGGACTAGTCTTCTGGGCCTTTTAAAATGCACATGCATTTGACTGTTTTTGCCAGCCAGAGTTCTTACTTTGTGCATCCACTAAAGAGTTTCACTTTTGATATTTGAAATAAACAAGGATAAAGAGATGAATTTGCCATTAACTTATACTCAATCATAGAATCGCAGGGGTTGGAAGGGACCTCTGGAGGTCAAGTCCAACCCCCTGCCAGAGCAGGATCACCCAGGGCAGGATCACACAGGAACAGATCCAGGCAGGTCTTGAAAGTCTCCAGAGAAAGTCTCCTTCTCCACAGCCTCTCTGGACAGCCTGTTCCAGAGCTCTGCCACTCTTACAGGGAAGGAGTTTTTCCTCCTGTCAATATGGAACTTCTGTGTTTCACCTTGCTACCATTGCCCCTTGTCCTGTCACAGGGCACAACTGAAAAGAGACCAGCCCCTTCTACTTCACACCTAGCTTTCAGATATTTGTAAACATTCATAAGATTCCCCTCTCAGTCTTCTTCCAGGCTAAATTCTGTAAAATCTATTTCATTAACTTTTCTTTCATAATTCTAGGATAGATGTCTATCTGGAGTTCTGTAAGTATGATTATCAGTTCCTCTGCATAAACAAATAGCTATAAATATTGGTATAGTTTTGTCATTTGTTTCTTAACCCATTTTCTATAGAAACAAGCCTTATGCAGCTCCATTGTCTGTTTGTCTCATCTTCCTCCATTACCTGTCAGTAAGGCTTTTAATTCTGTGGCAAAGTTAAACTAAATTAAATGCTAGAACAAGTTCCCAAGGAGGTTGTGGAAAGTCTGTTCTTAGAGGTTTTTCAAGACTGAACTGTACGTGGCCCTGAGCAAGGTGGTTGAGATCTCCTGGCCGATCTTGCTCTGAGCAAGGGTTTGGACTAGGAACTTCCTGAGGTCCCTTCCCACCCCATTGGTTCTATGGTTGGAAATCTGGAACGAATTAAAAATCTAAATCATTATTAAGTTCTGTCTGAATAATTGGTGGGAAGACACATATCAGTGTTGTAGTCCTGAAAGAAACTCTGGCATAGGCTCAACCTTAATTAAGGACTGGAGAATGGCAAGGGGAGCAGTTGTAGGCAAAAGGAAAACTAGAGTTTTAGACATCAGCATTGACCAAATCTATGCAAAACTAGACCTGCCATTGTCCTCATAACTTACTTCCCAGAGTTTGTACTCTATAGAAGGTCTGGATGCTGCTTCAGCTTTTCCAAATGGAATATTAATAATCTTTGTCTCAAATATTTTTCTTTAACCCAGCTATAGGTGTAAACTTTGCTATATCTGAATGGAGAAAAATATGTTTGGTCACTTTCCTTCTCCTCACCCACCTTTGTCAATGGTTCCTTGGGCAGTAAGTTTATAGTATATTTTAAAATATGACAGCAATTCATCTAAGGGTTTGCGTGTCAAGAGATGCTTCTGAGAGAAATTTCTTGTGACAAAAAAGGTACTGATAGATAAACAGTAATGCATATTAGAGTCACTGGTAGGTTCTTTGAACGCAGCAATGTAATGCATTTAAAATATGAAGCAATTAGAATCTGCAGATTTGCTGGATGATGTGCAAGAGACTTCTATTGCTTTTAATAGATAACTGCATTTTTCATTGCCTTTGCAAAGGGACCTGTTCAATCCCACATCATCAGCATAAGCAGGCCTTTTGACCTTGTAAAACTTTTGTACAGAGAGGCAAGGGAGAGGAAAAATCCCTCAGTGTCAGCATATGTTTTAAGATACTGTGAGCCCTTTCAGTTTTTGCTCAGGCCAGTGGTGTTGAAGCGAGGTAACAACCCTGGGTTTGTCCTCCAAGCTGGTGTTCGTGCTCCTGATCCGAGGCACACCTAATCCAATCTCTTTAGTCTGTATGCTGGCAAAATTGACGTTGGCACAGGCGTATCTATTCTCAATACTGGTAAAGAAAACATGAAGATATGTGATGTTGCATAGTCCACAGCTGAGAATACCTGGGATGCTGGTTGTTTTTCTCTTGAAGAGCAAGTAGAAGTGCTAATGCATCCTGCAAGATGTTCAGGTTGCCTCCATCGCTAAGGATAGAAGACTTCAGAACTGTTTATGTGCCCCGAGTGTTCCGAGGTTAAAGTTGACAATTGTCCTTTTCTTCAGATGGAGAACGGAGGTACAGAGTTCAAGGGAAATTGTACAGGAAATTTGTAACAGTGTTTGAAACTGAACCCACATCCTTAAATTACATGGCAGCACTCCTTTTGCTCGATGTTTAATGTGTCTTCTGTAAGGTATCAGAGGATAAAATTTAATTATAAGTGGCTATGCTGAAGAAAATAATCATTACAAATAATTCTTTTCTAAGACTTTACAATACAAACAAATGATAGATGGTAGTCTCTTTCATTTTAGTATCTTCTATGTGTTGTACATTTGGTAGGTAATGAAAACCTTGACATATCCCGTCATGCTCATCATATTGGAATAAAGTTTAATATATTAGCAGGGTATATGGCTTAAAAAAATATTTAAGATCAGAAAAGTAATATGGTCATTAAGAATAAATTTAAATTGTGGATGCAAAGTCTAAATACTTAAATATGATGCCTAATTTTCCAGATGTCAAACCATTCCTACAGCTAGTAGCAGCAATTTTTGAAAAATCAGATGCTCAGCTTTAGTGTCTGGAAATTTTGAGCAAGAGCTTTGTATATAAGCAACCATGCTGTGCCTCATGATCTGTTCATAGTTTTCTTGACAACTAGACTTCTTTCAGTGTGAACTGAGTATAGATAGGAACTAAGTGAAATCACTGCACCTGTAAGAATCTCGGGTTTCTACGACAACCTGATTTTCCCATTGCTTTTAGAAACAAGAGAATTACTCATGATGGAAAAAGTCAGATGAAACACTTGTGTATTTTATATAGAATTGAAACTTGTGGTTATTGCTTCTTAAACTATACCAAGGAATACAGTCGTCTTATCTGAAAATTACAGTGTTTCTAAGTTGCTAAGAGTGGCAAATACTTAAGGATTTCAACAAGATGGTGTCAATGCTTGATTGTCTAAGACAAGAATTTTGATTGGCATAAAGAGGGAACTCAATTAAAAGATTGGTTGGACATGCTCACAGCAAACCTGCTGCTAAGCAGGTAAATGTTACATATCACTTAGCCTTTTCAGTCTTCATAATAGACTTCAGTGTTAGGTTTGAATTTTAATGATAGAATCTAGGGAGAAGTGTCCTGTTTGAGGTGAAAGCTAGCCTCTTGTAGGCCAAGGCTTTCAAGCATCTGAAATGCCAGTGGATAAAAACTGCTGTTACTCCTGTCATAGGCTCCTTATTGTCATCCCCAGTGCTCAAAGTGCTGTTTGCCTGTCAATTCCTATGCCAGTGCTTTACTTTGAGGGGAACTGATATTGTCATTGGACACAGTTTAAACATTCATGGAGTCTGGCAAACTTGCTGAGAAAAGGTCTCCCTAATGTCTTGATGACTGGGGATTTTTCTTTGGTACTTACCTTTAGTGAGCAGTGAACTCTTCTCCCACAGGGCATGTTGGCAGGCCATTGAATTTCCAGGTATTCAGGCTGTTGCACCATTTAAGCGGGTGATGGAGCTTATTATAGGCTGTATCTGCAGTGACTTGCAGAAGCAAGCTGAACACATGGAATGATTTTTATCATTATTTTAGTTCCCTCATGAGATCTTAGATGCAGAAAATCCTCTATAGATAAGAATTTCTCTCTGAAGTGATTGGCAATGACCTGGAAAGTCCTTTAGTGTCCTTCATAGAGAAAAGATATGCATCAGCCTGCTGCTGCTGTTGCAGCAAAGGAATGTAGGTTTACCTGATGGCCTATGAGTGGGTGTATTGGATAGTACCATCCACAGTTCTTGTCCTTTAGAAGGTCACAGCTGTAAGCTGCCTAGATCTAATGTGTTCAGGTGCTTTGGTTGAAAAGTGCTTATAGTAACAGTTGGGAAACATTATATATATATTAGTGCTTCATTATATTGGGTTTTGTTGCTGTTGTTTCTTGGGCTATTGCTTGAAAGGGAACGATTTCCTCTAGTTTCATAAAAGCACAGTACCGAGGGTGACCTGCCAAACAATTTCAGCAAAACTGGCATTGGTTGAGACTTCTCCTAGACCTTGAAACCAAACTGGAAAGTGTAAGCTGGCTATAACAACCACAGAATTCAATTTGCTCTGAAGAATTTTATTTAAGTCGAGGTGATTAATCCCAAAAGTTTCATGTACAAGAGCAAAGATAGTTTCTGAAGTCTCCTCAAAAGCAGTATGGTGTGGAGGTTATTTGTTATTCTAATATTATTCTTCAAGTTGTTTTACAATTATTATTTAATTTGCTGTCCTATGAGTAAGTACAATTATCCTGACTTTATATACCTCAATCTATCCATCTGAAGAGTTTGTTTCCCGAAGGCTATATAAGGAATTCATGTCAAAGCCTAGAATAAAATGGTAGATCCCCAGTCCTGCAATTAGGCCATACACTGTTCTTTATAGCAAACTAATTCATGACTCAGCCACCTAATTGCAGTGGGAGTTCCAATAAGCTCTTTAACATCTACTCATTTATAAAAATTATTTTAAGGCTTTACTTTTTTTTTTAGTTGGGAGTTGTTGCTTAAGTAATGAAATCCTTACACAATATAGCTTACAAAACTGAATATTAAATGCAGTTAATTAATAAGCTGGAATGACTTATTTGCATCAGAATGGTGGGGGTTTTACAGCTGAGAAGCTGCAATAATTTCCATTAGAGAGCAAAGTGATCAAACTTTGTAGAAACCTACTTATTTTTAGATTTACATATATGTCCTCTGACACATTCTGTACATGTCTACAGGTACAGGCATGTCTTCCTTGTGGTGAGCACACTGAGACTAGTAACATAAGAACGATCAAAAGAGACTTTACAGCCTTGGGATGACCAATGAGGGATTCTGGGGCACAGATTATCTTTTCCTCTCTCCTTCCAGTGGCAGGCAGCAACACAGGAGTGAACAGGCAAATACAGGGTATTTATCAATACATGGCTCTGTAGCTGATGTCACTGTAACAATTTTGGCTTTTTTGACAATGGCATGACCTATATACAGCACCAGGTTTGCTGACACCTAATGGGAAACACCTTTCTCAAAGGGGGAAGAGGATGTTGATGAGATCCTCTATAGGCAGCTGGAAGTAGCCTCAAGATCACATTCCCTGGTAATTATCGGTGATTTCAATCACTCTGATATTTGTTGGAAAGGCTGCACAGCGAGGCATAATCAGTCCAGAAGGCTCTTGCAATGCATTGATGATATCTTCCTGATGTAGGTGTTGGAAGTGCCAGTGAGGGAGTGCTGCTGGACCTTGTATTAATGAACAAAGAAGGTCTGGTCAGGGATGTGAAGGCTGGGCTCAGTCTTGACAGTAGTGATCACAACATGGTAGAGTTTGGTATCATACAAGGAAGAAGCAAGGCAATAAGTAAGACTGCAACCCTGGACTTCAGGAGGGCTAACTTTATCCTCTTCAAAGACCTACTTGGAGGAATCCCTTGGGCTAAGACTGTAGAAGGTAAGGGGGCCCAAAAGAGCTGGTTGATATTCAAAAATCACTTCCTCCAAGCTCAAGACATGTGCATTTCTTTCAGTAAAAAAAATCAAGTAGTGGAGGCAGGAGACCAGCATGGATGAGCAAGGAACTCAAGAAAAAACTCAAGTGGAAGAATGAAGTTCATAGCACGTGGAAAAAGGGATTGGTCTTTTGGGAGAATTATAGGAATGCTGTCAGGGTTTGTAGGGATGCAACAAGGAAGGCCAAGGCCTCTTGGAATTAACTCTGGCTAAGGAAATAAAGGAGAACAAGAAGGGCTTCTTCAAATGCCTCAGTGGTAAAAGGAAGACAGGGAAAATGTGGGTCAACTGCTGCATGATGCAGGAGACCTGGTGACAGAGGATGCAGAGAAGGCGAAGTTACTGGATGCCTTCTTTGCTTCAGTCTTCCCTGCTAAGACCAGCCCTCAGGAATCCCAGACCCTGGAAGAGTGAAAGCCTGGAAGGAGGAAGTCTCTCCACTGGTTGATGAGGATTGGGTTAGAAATCAATTGCATAAACTGAACTCACACAAATCCATGGACCCTGATGGGCTGCACCCACGAGTGCTGAGGGAGCTGGATGATGATGTTGCTCTACCACTCTCCATCATTTTTGAAAGATCATGGAGAACAGGTGAGGTGCCTGAGGGCTGGGAGAAAGCCAGTGTCACTCCAGTCTTCCAAAAGTGCAAAAAGGAAGACCCTGGTAATTGCAGAGCAGTCACCCTTACCTCCATCCCTGGAAAGGTAATGGAGCATCTCATTGCACATGGAATCATAGCACATGGAAGAAAAGAAGGTTATCAGGAGTAGCCAGCATGGATTTACTAAAGGGAAGTCATGTCTGACTAATCTGATAGCCTTCTACACTGAATGGGTAGAAGCAGGGAAAGCAGTGGATGTTGTCTACTTTGACTTCAGCAAGGCTTTTGACACTGTCTCCCATAACATCCTCTTGGGTAAGCTCAGGAAGTGTGGGTTAGAAGAGTGGACAGTGAGATGGGTTGAGAACTGGCTGAACAATAGAGCTCAGAGGGTTGTGATCAGTGGTGCAGTGACCAGCTGGAGACCTGTAAGTAGTGGTATTACCCAGGGTTCAGTTCTGGCTACAAAGATGATGAAAGGACTGGAACATCTCTCTTATGAGGAAAGGCTGAAAGCCCTGGGGCTGTTTAGCCTGGAAAAGAGAAGACTGAGTGGGAGCTTATTAATATTTACAAATATCTGAAGGGTGGGTGTCAAGTAGAAGGAGCCAATCTCTTTTCAGTGGTACCCTGTGATAGGACGAGAGGTAATGGTAGCAAGGGGAAACACAGGAAGTTCCACCTCAACATGAGAGTGACAGAGCACTGGAACAGGTTGACCAGAGAGGCTGTCGAGTCTCCTTCTCTAGAGACTTTCAAGACCCACTTGGATCTGTTCCTGTGTGGCCTGCCCTGGGTGTTGCTGCATTGGCAGGAGCGTTGGAGTCAATGATCTCCAGAGGTCACTTCCAACCCTGACCATTCTATGATTCTATGAAACTGCATTACTAAATATTAAAGGCATTACTGGCAGATGATTAATAAAAAAAGACCTTATGTTTACTGGCATTGAGAATATTGATAATGTTATATAGGAAAGTATCATAAATATTATATGAGAAACAAACAGTCATATATTTAAAATTGATTGAATGATTCAGAATATCGATAATGGATTAAAAAGTCCCTCATCACATGGGTTATTTTCTTAACTATGTAACTTTCAATAGGAAGCAGACATTATTTCCATATAAGAAATTTTTGGTTTTCTTTTTCCTTAGTGACCAGATCTGGACTTTTGGAACTTATTAGAAAATGATCAAAGTTTCATGAAATGGGTTACTTTCTAATTTTCACTGTGCTTTGAGGACAGAAAATTAATTCCTAAAAATGAGTATGTTCAGGCAACAATTGTGGCAGATATGTTAAAAGTGAAAAATGTCACTCCTACAAGATATAAAACAAACAAGAATTTTACTGTGATACAGCTTTCATTTTATCTGATGATCAGATATATTTTTTTAAACAACCTAATGAGTGAAATAGAATGTTAAATTAGTGCTTCACATTCATTTTTATTTCAGAGAAAAGGAAATAAAGCATCAAGTAAAACAAACTTTTAATGGGGAGCTTTGAGAAACCATCCAAGCAACTCCATCACTTTCCAAGTTTTAAATACCAGAGATCATCCGGGTGTTCTCCTCAATAAAAATGCAGGCAAGAGCCAAAAAGTTCATAGAGATTCTTTACATTAGTTGCCTCTTCAAAAGCAAAAAAGAACTATTTTCTGATATTTCATGTCCCAGAAATGTACAGTAAATTCAATTTAGTATAAATTTATATTGCCCATACCAAAGCTAACTTTTACTCTGGCTTTTCCTTGTCTTCTCCTTCCTTTCCCTTCTAACCATTCCTTCTACCACCAAACTCCCGAGACACAAAGCACCAGTTTATTTTGTAGACAATGAGGCTGCATATTTAGTATTTTTCTAAAACAACCATGCAGAAAGTTGAAGAAAAAGTGGTGATAGTCAAATGTTTTGGTACTATTTATTAGTGGATATTTAAGTGCACAGAATGTTGCCAGAGTTACAGACAATTCTTTCAAACTGACAGTTTAAAAGTAGAAGAAGACCCCTCCATTATTTCAACAGCTTTCCTTTGAAATATTATTCGGTTGCTCACATACACAGCAGGAAATAAAGAAGGGAAAACAGGCTTTCAAAAATAAATATTAAAATTAAATGTCTGTACACTTACAGCAGATAACAAACAAACAAAAAATACTAATGACCTTTGGTATAATTTACTAAACTATGACACAGCTGGAAACACTGAAGGAGAAACCCATAAGCAAACCTCTCAGTAAATACAAGTTCTCCTTAGCAGGGAAAGAAAAAAGAATGTTCTAAAAACCCATTAAAACTCACAGTATGAAATGGTACAAAAAATTAAAAGAGACAACATAATACAGTAGTCTAAAATCAGCACATTATATGGGAAATTACTAGAGATCACATTAGCTGAATTTTCTTTCTAATAGGAAATTACATTCTACAAATGATATCTGACATCGTTAATGTATGTAAATATTTTGATCTTAACATAGAAATTTTGCCAAAATTTATGCCAAAGAATGTCGGATTTTTATAATTTTTTTTTTTTTTTAAACTTCAGGTTTACTTAGGAGATTTTTTTTTAGCTCCCCTATAAATTTTACTGAATTTCATCAGACATTTTTCATAATTAGACAAGTTATTTGATTTTTTGCTCAAATTATGACCATCCCTTAAGAAACTTACAGTTTATTCTGGAAAATATTTCCAGCAATGGAGAAGAAGGTAGGGAACTAAATCCGAAATTGGCTTTCAAATAATGAATCTTGTGACACCTAGTTTTGTTATTAATAATTCTAACATTAATTGTGGATTTATTTTCTTCAGTATTTTCCTTTGTAATTCTGAATCTTGCAATATATGTGCTCATATATATTTATAAGTAACTTTAGAGGGAAAAGAATAGAAGTACAACAGTAATCTGGTTCTTCATTTTCTGTCTCTCAGTGGAATCATAATCTAACAATGATTCAATGTTCTCCAGAGGTGCCTTCCAACCCCTACCATTCTATGATTCTATGAGAAGTCTTTAAACTTATAATGTGTTTCTGCAGCTCACCATATGCAGGATACATCTGTGTCACACCACAGAGACTAGCACAGAGCTAGTCAGGTTAGTTTAGATATCAGAAGCAATACAGCCATATTAATTCTTAATTAATTCTAATTAATGCACTTAATGGTCACTCAGGGTATCTCTGCAGTGCTATCCATTGTGTTCTGTAGCCTTCACTTATTGCTTTTAGGGGCAAGTACTTTGGCCAGACTTGGGGCTCAGTCTAGAAAAGGAAGAAAATGCAGCCTGAGAAATACTTTCCAACATTTGATATTAAGAGGGTGGTCCCAGGTTTATTTCCAAGATTTCCTGAGCAGAGCTATTTCCAAGCAATGTAAGCACAGTAAATTCAGTGCCAGAACACATCAGACTAGCTGCTCTGCATACGTTTAGTTAGTATGTGCATCACAGTAGGTACTAGTCTGGGATACTTGGACGTTCAGCAGCTTGCTGCTACTAACTTGAAAACACATCCAGAAATCCTGCAGACATGTCTGAAAATCTTGTTTATCTTTTGGGTGTTAAACAGAACATACACTAGACAGTTGAGCTGGTGATAAATAATACCTTATTCATGAAAATGCTGAAATGACAAGATTAAAATAATGAAAGCTGAAAAAGAATTGGTATAAAGTAGGCAGGGATTCTTGTTTCTGCCATTGATTTTTATACTAAGAGATAGAAAGAAGAGCTTTCTTAAAGTTCTTCCTATAACAAGAAAGGTTAAATAGAAGGATAAATGAAATAAATTTTCCCCTTATGTACCCAGTAACCCTTGAAAGTGCTGTGATGCTAAAAAAATTACTTGCAAACAAAGCACCCTCGTAAGCCTGAGTCTTTTCTTGTCAAATGTGAGATTAATTCAAAGGCACAACTGGAAGAAGCAGAGAAGGACTAATAAATGATAGATTAAATAAAGTGTTTAGACACCAAAATATTACATGGTGCAGTGTCGAACTTCTAGACATTCTCATAGCAGTACAGAACTCTGAGTTATAACCTTCCTCCTACCCAGGACATGGGAGAAGTCAGAATGCCAGACTTTCAAAGCCAAGCCTGAATACACTAGTCCCAGTTGGTCATGTATTTCCGGCAGGACATATATCCCAAACCACTGCTATTTACTTCAGAACGGTGACTGTTTGTGACCTTCCTCTACTTAGTAGCTATACTTTTAATATAAATATTGAGACTAGAGTTCATTCTTCAGAAACATAATTGCAGGCCAATGAGTGTTTAAAATGAGAAATAAAAGCAATCTGGGACATAGGTTGAAAACCGTGACACACAGTTATGCATGCAGACAAAGTGCATTTTGAAGAAGGAAAATAAAATGCAGTTATTAAAAAATTGTTTTATGAATAATTTCATATGTAACTTCGAATAAAACCTACAAAATAAAAACACCTCCAAAGTTAGACAGTGGAGGGAGAGAAGACTTCATCATATCCATGTGGACATTTGAGAGATATTATGAAGATCTGAACACTTTCACTTGAGGGAAATGGTGAAAGCAGAAATCTCTGCTTTCTGGATGATATAGAAATTGTGCAATGTTCTCACCAACTCTCCTGCTTCAGCAATGCAATAATATCAAAGTAAACAGCAACTCTCTTCAGCTCTAAGTAAAACAGTTGAAGGCACCATCCCTCCACATAAAATTCCAGATAGCAGGTAATGACCAGATGTACTTGCCTACAAGCCTGGAGTCCAGATGCATTTTTCACAGCAGCAGTTATACAAAGTGCAGGCTACTTCTAATACACTCAAGACTCACTTGTCCTATGTTTTGTCATTTGGTCCCTTTTGCTAATGGATTGATGACTAATCTCTGAGTGTTTGATTAATTTAGCTATCTTATAAAACCTATCATCAGAGTGGGTTTTTAGCACACCACTGTACTTAACATTTCCCATCAGATATATCAGATTGGTGTATGTTCTTCACGTTGCCCTTCTGAGCCATCTGCTACTTGCAGTTTTATGATACTGTACTCAATGTGAAATCACAGCATCAGAGCTGATCAGTCTGTTGTAGCTGTGACACAGAAGATTCCACAGCATCATATGCACTTGAGTTTAAGTATAATGCATAATGCAAAGACACTAAAGATTTTTGAAGCTTGTTTTCTTTTCTAGTACTCATTAGGATTATCAAATAAATCTTTAAATGTCCCACCTGCTTTGAATGATGCTTTCAAATGCATGTACGTGTATATATATATATGTGTCAATTCATGTATATTTGTATCTCTAACATATGTAAATCTGTGTATATATACATGTATAACTCATACATCTTATTCATGGGGTAGATTTTTATTTTCAGCTTTGCCTCTGATTTGGACAGATCATTAGTAAAATTGGCATAGCCGAGCCAAAATAAAAAGGACAGCTGAAGAGATGGCCTTACACTCAAGCTTTGAAGAAGTCATATTAGTCCTTTCAGTAAATGGCAGAACTGACCACTGAAGAAATTTTTATTTGCACTCGATATGATTAAATCTTCGAGAGTATGTACGGTTGCTCACCATACTACCCGTTTCACTGTAATGGTGGTTAAGGGGTATCAATATCCAGGATAAGTCTTGATCTCCCCCTTTCAGAGGATCTCAGTGGAAAATGCTGGTCACTCCCTGGAACTATATTGGAATCAGAAAGCACAAATCCTAGCAATACATTGCTGAAGGCTCTTTCTCAGACTTAGGTTTTGCAGTATATTCTGCTTCTATTTACAATCTTTCAATCAATTTCTGTTCCAAGCAAGTTTGAATTACTTCTGGCTGAATTATGAAAGATAAATTAAGAATGCTTGATTCAAATCAGTGAATCATTCTACATGGACAAATTGTTTCCATATCCTGTGAAGAGTGTGGATAGAATAAAATTAATTTAATTCATTTTGAAAGACATCAGGATTGAGAAACAATTTAGTGAATATTTTATAAAAAAATCCTATTGTAAATATGCTATTATAAAATGTATCCAGTTCTGTAATAGAATCCAGATACATCTCATTCTATGAGGTTCATCTACTGCTTTTCATCAATATGTCAATTTCCATTAGTTCTGCAAAAGACTTTCTTGCTTATTTCATATCAGTTTATTATTTTTCCATCATAATTGATTTTCCCCTTTAATATTACTTGCATTATTTTACTGAACTAAATACCTTCTTCCTTCCTTCCTTCTGGTCTTAAAAAAAATGTTAAGGAAAAGATTTCCTCTTTAGAACTCTCAACTTTATGATGACTATCTAAAAAGACCATTAGTAAAGAAACTTTTTTTACCTCTAAGTATCATTACCACACTGGTCTGATTTTACTGACAGGTATGTTTTTGTCTCATTTTCTATTATCAAAGGTTGTGGCTGCAACAAATAAAATGTGTTAATATTTAGGAGTGCTAAAGAAGGAAGATGGATTAATGCTACAAAATATAAACAATCAGGTACAGAGACAATTGATTTATAATTTTTTTTTTTTTTTTTTTTTTTTACATATAACAGCAAACTGCTATTTAGTTTTTTAGTTTTAGTTTCTTAGTTCCATTTTCTGTAGTCAGGTGCTTAGTACCTGGGGGTCTGGTGATAGGAAGCCAGGGGCTGAGATTGTTCTAATTTTTGTATCATCCCATAATTTTTATTTATGTTATATTCCTAATATTATTTCATTCTGATTGAAAATCAGACAAGGTATTACACAGTGTTCTTGCTATTTGTTTAGCTTTACAGTTAATGAAGGTAAGGCGTGAATTTGTTATAAATTGTTTTGTTATTTAATAAGAAAATGGAGGGAAAATGTTTAAAAAATGTTTCAAGCCAAATGATAATTGAAATTATGTAAAAGAAGATAGAGTAATTTCTTAGTAAATTTCTACAATTGTAACTAGTTTATAAGTCTTTCTGACATTAAAATATAATTGGAAAAGTAAGTAACTGATGATTATTATAAAGAAGCAATAAAAAAACCTCAACATTAAATGTAGCATTAAATCATTGTTGACCCCAATGACAGATCATATTGATAGCAAACGAGATGAAGCAGTACTTGGCTACATCTCCTAATGGTGGTTCCTAAAAGTAATTATGACCACTCATCTATATTTCTGAGGACAATCAGTTTTGTCTACATTTTAAAGTTTTGGAACAGTTGCATTTGAAATAATAATATTTCCTAGATGTGTATTTAAGCTCCGCTGCAATCGGTCCTTGGTCTCATGAGGGAAAAGTTTGAATATTACTTTCTATATGTTGTGATATCCCAATTTATTGTTTAGAGTTACAGCGATTGAGTTGGAGGTTTTGCATGCTAATAAGAATTCAGGAAAGGGGAAACATTCAAAAGGGAGCATAAGAAACTTGACTCAGCATGTATTTTACCTCTGTGGATAATGAAGGGAATAAAAAAAAAAAAAAAAAAAAAAAAGTTTTAGCAATATTACTAAGTGCCTACATCTTTGCTCAATTCAACAGAACTCTACTAACTTGCATCAGCTAACGAGTACATGGTTTCTTCTTTTGACACACTTTATGTACTTCAGAGTAGACTTGTTTGATCTGTGAATTGCTTGTTATGTAGCCGAAGTATTAGCTTTGAAAGTGAATTTGTGGAGAGTGACTGGGGGCATTACTTGTTCCTTTCAGCTCCTCTATTTGCCATCAGGAGGATAAAGACTAGACCTAGAAAGAATTTAACTCTCTGATAATAACAAAGAGGGGTTTTCTGGAGGGGTCCAGGGCTTGGGTTTTGTTTGGGGGTTTTTGTTGTGTGGTTTGTTTGTTTGTTTGTTTGATTGGTTTTTTGGTGATTGGTTGTTGTTTTGTTTTGTTTTTAATAAGTGCATCTACTGTTTCCAGTGACAGAAAACTCAGTTCAATAGAATTTATAGAGATCGCTGTGTACGTAGGTGTAGGCTTCTTTATAGTCCTTTCTATTACAGGATGCAATTTGCAGTGCATGCATCATGTTTTGTTTTAAAGAAGCTTTTCAGTGCATCCCTTTGACTGTTGTCACAACCTTTTGAGAAAAAAAGGTGCAGTGATTAAACCACATGAGTCAACAGGTTTTAATGTACAGGGCACTGAACACGAGTAATGGCTGTATGGACATATGATATCTGTTAGGAATGAGTGAAAGCTTGGAAAGCAAAGCTATTAAGGGGAGAAGAGAAGGGCATTAAAAATTAGGCTTTTGCATACAACTGTGGCTTTAAGGGCCATTTTCAGAAGAAACAGTTTCAGTGTTATGAAAAGCAGCAATAGCAATGGCATTACATTTTTGCAGAGAAACAGAATTACAGGTAAAGCTGTATTGGAGCAGGTGTACACAAGTGATGTTAACCATGCGTCCACTGAAAAAAACAGTTAAGTAGTGCAAAAGTTCAAAGTATAATGCAAAACAATCAAGTTTTATTTCTTTGTCCCCAGTAATACTCTGCTCCAGATGCTGTGCATCAAGTTTCTAGGAGTAGCTGTCATTCACAAGAATTGCTGTAGTTATTTGCCTCAGTTCTGGAGATTAACATCTTCCTCTATTACAAGCCTCTTCGGGAAGCCTCTTAATGGAAATAAGGGTGGCAAAGGCTAATCCTAAAACTACGTTTACTCTCAGATGACTTTACCTGCCTGTGGTATATCTCCATTCCATATGGAGGATAATTTGGTTATCTAAACCTCCCTCCATGGAAAGAGAAGAAGGTGCTACCAAAATTGTCTTCTGGAAATTCCTCTGACCTCCTGGCCTAAATTATGCTCAAAATGACGGAGTAGAGAATATCTGAAGCACTAGAAAAAGCAAAAGTTTATTAAAAACAAAACCAAGAGTTTTAAAATATTAACTATCTCACACTTCCAGTGGGATCTACCAGGAATCAAACAGTATTTGCACAAGTGTAAACACTTAGAGCTCTGCAGGTAATATGAGGATAAGAAGTACACAGTGACAGAGGTCACTGAGCAGGCATGATCTTTATTAAACAGAGCAACTCAAGCTGGAAATTTTCAACCAGAGCTCATTGTATGATCTTCTGAGCACAAACTCTTCAGTGCAAGTAAGATTGCTGTTTTCTAGAGATTAAAGTGCTCACATAAGAGCTGTTTTCTTTTGTGTGAAGAGCTGAGAAATTTTGGATGTGTATTTTCTTGCCTGAGCCTTTCTCCTGTGCTTTTCTCCTCAGACCCTTGCAGCTCACACTGAAATTTCATGTTATTTTAGAGGACTGAGAAAGGCATTTTCCTGGCAAATTTACTTTTAAGTCTCTGGCAAAACACAGGTTCCTTTCCTTTTCCTTTTCCTTTTCCTTTTCTTTTCCTTTTCCTTTTTCTTACAAAACAAGGGAAAAAGACTTGGTGAAAACTATTGTATTGACTTTGATCTTGTTTGATATATCTCTGCTCTCCTTCAGGCCTTCTGCAAATTCTGAGTGTACACAAAAAAAAAAAAAAAAAAAAAAAAAAATTACATTAAGATGTAATAGAATTTGCTTTAAAATTTGAAAGAGAAGGCTAAGTGAAGGTATCTAACCAAGGTCTTCAACTACCTAATCAGTGGTCATAGAAAAGTGAAAGCCAGATTTCTCAGAAATGCATGCTGGAAGTATGAAAAACAATGGACACAAATTGCAGCAAAGTAATTTCATGTTAGATATTTGGAAAAAAATACATAGTGGCATTGGTAAAACAGTGGAATAATTTGCAAACAGCTCACTCAGAGAAGCTGTATATTTGAAGAAATATCTGCCTAGACAAGGCCTTGAATAACATCATTTAAATCTGACATAAGCCTTCCTTCCAGTCAGCATTATACCAGGTGATGTCCACAGGTCCCTACCAACCTAATTTATTCTTTAATTCTAAAACCAACAAATCACATCTATTGAAGACAACTGTTGAACAAGAATACCCAATACACAAACATGATTTCCTATTATAAAACTGTAGAAGGAGATAACATGGAAATATTGAGAATAAGAACATGAAAAACCTAAGGCAATGTCTACAACTTACACTGTATTAAGTTGGAATTTCTAGGTTTACTTGTTTCCTTTTTTTTTTAATTTTCAGTTTCCTCAGTTGCTAGTATTCTCAAAAATAATCATCTTTACCAGTTTATCTATCCCAGTTGTTTTGCTTCTACTAGGCTGTACCTTTTAAAGCTTTATAAAAAAATGCTGTTAAAAAATCCTTCCTTGGGAGGCTAATTCTTGTAGTGATCTGTACACACAAGCTGCATGCATTGTCAAATGAAGTTCCTGTGTATTCCAAAATCAGCATTGTGTGTAAGATTTGCTATTTTTTCCTCACTACCCAGAATAGTGTTGCTCTGGCAAATAGGGATTACAGTGCAATAGTATCAGATGTATTCTGCAGAATCCTGCCTCCATCAAACATGTGTTTTAAATAAAAGTTACTGTAGGTTCCACACCATATCTATTTTCTTTGTGTTAATTCTGTTGTAATAGTTATTCTATCCAAATTTTATCTCCCAGCAATAAATGTAAAACTTAATTTAAGCTATACCAATTAGATCTGGGTTTGTGATTTTATCTCCTAGTTATACACTTAATAGTTGATTTAAGCTACACAAATTGCTTTAGATCCTGAAAAAGGAGGGGGTGTGATCCTGATAAATCATACTGGGTTTCAGATGAAGTGCAAATGTGCTTGCTTAGGAGTTGCTGTTACTCAGGTTCCCTATGGTTTTCTTTACACTAATAATTGAGCAAATTATGGGTCCAGTCCTATAAACCCTCAGCATATGGAACTTCTGTTTCTAATAGAGGCTCTGGTTGTGAGAGGCTTGCTCTTAATCCTAGGGCCAGCCAAAACTGAGGGTTCAGGAGGTCACAGTAGCTCTGTCCCAGGAGCAGGCTGCAGAGGATAGCTACTCTTTCACAGCTTCTTTTTTACTCCTTTCTCCTTGCCTTGGCAATGGAGCAGAAGGGAGAACAAATAACTTTTAGTCCTTCTTACTCTTACTGTATTGCTTGCCTTGCTCCTCCAGCTAATATGTGAATGACCTTGACTTATTTTACCTCTGCTGGCTTCTATGTCAGTGGATTAGTAGTATTCCCACTCTTAACTGCAATCACAACATGAATGGGAAAAATCAGGGGTTTAAAGAAAAATATCTCTTAACAGGACTGAGTATTGTGTTTCTGAAACAACCCTGAAGAAATTCACTTTGGAAATTAAATTTAGATGTCTAGCAGATAGGACAGTACCTCAGGTTGTCAGCACACTTCACTTTGTTCATATGACCTTATCATCTGCTGACAAGCCTTTTCCTTGCACTGTGGGATCATTTCAGCTCAAGTCCATGAGATACCTTTCTAGACTAGGCCACAGCTTAACCCTTCATTCACATACATTTAAGTAGAAATGTATCTTTCTACAAATGGATTAACTTGACCACAGATAGTACATAGGATTCCAGCCAGTCCCAGTTAACTCAGTTATCCAGATCTGGCTTCTTGTAAATATATAGAGGAATAATGCAGTTTTAACTGGGATGCCAAAAGTGCATGTCAAAAGTGATCTCAAGGCACCTGTATACTCTGATACCAAAATTGGATTGAACAGTTATACAACATTGGTCACATTAGGTGGTCACCTCTTGGGTACCTCCACAGCACACAGCTAGAGGAAAAGCTTGTCCTCTGAGAATGCAGCAACTCATAGGTACCTGTCATCAATTAAGAGAACTGGTGTAGGGAAAGGAAAGACTTTTTTCAGGAAGGATTCTAACATGGAAGTCAACAAACTGCATCCCAAGGAAAACTTTACTGAGAAAGCTTTCCCAGAATTTGTTCTGTAAGGTCTGAGGACTTCTTTAAGGAGTTAACTGGAAAAGACCCTGGGGAACTAGATGACAAACATGATTTCTATTTAAAATTAAATGCTGTTTGGAAAATAAGTCTCAGGTACTGAGCCAATTCAGAAAAAAAGGATTTATAAGAGTATAAAAATTACCAGATTTTCTCTCTGCTCATTTTTTTTTATCTTAAAAATCAAACAACTTAAAAAAAAAAAAAAACCACAAAAAACCCAACAAACTGAAAAAGAGCCAATTGCAATCAAGAAAATGCATGCTGCATTCATACTCATAAACTAACCTAAATGTTCATCTGTGGGTACATGCGGCATTCCTTATATTATTGTATTTAACCCTTGAACTTATGCCAGTTAAGATGGGCTCACTTTATGAAAAAAACCCTCAATGGGCATATTTCTCCTGTATGTACACACTGATCTTCATGTTTAATGATACCATGTAAACAAGAGGTGTCCATTTTCATATGCTGCATTTGTCTACAAATGTTGTTAACCAGTATTTCATAGTTAAATTATAACTAATTATCTCCTTGTGAAACTTGCAGACCTCAGTGAATTTTCTTTTGTAAAACCTATCTTTCACAGTATAGTTTCATTTAATGACATGATAACAAATATCTTTAAAATAGCACAGGGTGTTCACAAACAGATAATAATATATTTTAAGAAATAGTAAATGATAAATGTGTTCAGCACCTACTATCATTTACTTTCTCTCCATACACTGACTCCATGATACTTATGAGCACTGCATATATTATCATCACTTACAGAGTAGCATTCTTTTAGACTGGGATTTTGTTTTGGTTTTGCTATTTTTTTCTCCCAGGAGGTATGACATTGCAGAAATTACCCACTCTGATGCAACTTTAGTGCCAAATATGTGAACAGGAATGCCAGGGTGAGCAGAGATCTGCAGAGCATGATACACATTCAGGTCATGCAGCTAGTTTTCAGACTATTTATCCTTTCTATAGTTTGCATATGGCTGCAGATAGATAGACCAGAAAATGCAAGTGTGGTTATGCTAATGTTTTCCTTTTGCTTTGAAAACATTTCCCCTCAACATTTCTGGTAAAGAAGTAAAAGAGAGTTGGAGAAGAATCACTTTTGTCTATTTTGAGAAGTGAAGTTTAGTCTTATGTCACAAATAAACACTAAACCAGATGGCTATTTTGTCACAGGACTATATTTGATTTGTAGAGACGCACACACCAACCACACAATATTACTAAGAAAGTATTTATAATTTTAAATACTAAAACTGTGAACTCCAAGGAAGCTTAGAGCAATTGCAGTAACTGAAAGCCTGCACTTATCCCTCAGCACATTCTGATCTAGGAAATGCATGGGATGAAAACACAGGAGATATGTTGGCCCAAAATGTATCAGGGGACATCAGCAGTGAAGAGTTATAGATTCTGTTTGCTTTTATAAGGAGTGTACCCTATCATTTGCTAAATAAAGAATGTTTTCCGATTTCATTAAATTATACATAAATGAGGTCTGTTCTTGCATTCTTGAAATCAATAGAATTTTCCCATCACTATTACCAAGAACAAAATCCAGCCAAAGCAAATATTCACCTACATATTTACTGACCTGAGCCTGGTAGAAACTTATGATGTGCAAAATATCACCTTGTCCTTTTTCTGGAACTGTGCCTACATGCAGTAATAGCCTCACAGAAATAGGTACAAACTGGGTAGAAAAAATTACTTCAGAAAGATAATTTCCTATATTGTGCATGGACTATTAAAGGCTTTAGAACTCAGCATTAAGAAGACTCTTATTTTCTACTGTTCTATAAATGGAAACAGAAAATGAAACTTCGGTTCACTAGTTTACCTGGCTAATTTTAATGTATGATGTGGAACAGTCTGATAAATGTACAGTCCCTGAAAGAGATTAGATACATGACCAACAAATACTGCAGAAGCAGTCAAGGGAAACAGGCAAATGAGGCAAAGATGAGAAAAAAAAATAATCTAAAAGATTATGTTAGGATATGAGTGACATAATGACAGCATCTCAAAGAAGAGTAAAATAAATAACTGAAAGACTTTCTGAGAATATGAAAGTGATTTTACATAGATACTATGTTAAAAAAAAAAAAGTATGATCAGTTTTGAATGTGTTTAATTATTTTACTTAAGGAACTATTTAAGTTCAATCATTTTACTTTTAAAAGTAGTCCACAACATCCAAAGCCAAAGCATGAAATATATGCTCACTTATTTTCAAATTACAGAAAAAGCTTACTTGTGGTGACTTATGATCTATGACAACTCATGATTTATGAGATAATTTGTAAATTTCCATATTTCAACACAAGACAGTGTCCTTTAGTGGATGATAATGAACTAAATAAGGAAGTAAATACAGTGTTTTTAAACATAGCAAATTATCAGGGAGGAGGTAAAGGGACAGAACAGGAATAAGGGACTCACGAGATTTTATGAAAGTTTTTTTCACTTCTACATGCTACATTATATCCAGAAGAATTAAAGAACCCCATTTTTGTGTGTGTGTGATTCAATATAACACCTGGTTTGAATTCTGTTATATTTCATTGAGCTTCTTCTGAAGAATTCTTGAAAAGAAGTATGAGTTTGATATTGTAAGAAGCATATTTCCTTGTAAGGGAGTGCAGGTGACAGTAAGTATCTTGTATTCATTTTAAGGCTGAAGAAGACAGTAATTTCAAATACATATAGGGGTTGCTGACCTCATATCTAGTTTTATCCTGACATTTAATTCCTTTTTGTTAATTAATTTCCATTAGCAACCTCTACTCAATGAATTTTTGGATGTGCTTTTGTGAAACAGACTATTTCAGAAAGTTGGCATCCTGACAGGCTGCTAACACTCTCTGTAATAAATGATATATAGGCAAATAAACTACAAGATATCATATCTGCCAGAAGCCAGTGGTTTTACAAATATTCACATGCATGATTAGAAGAAAGTGATTACTTACTGAGCTGTCCATTTTATAAATCTATCAAGATGATGACAGTTCAGTTTTGGAGCCAATATTATTTTTTAAATATACTTAAATTTCAGAGCAGAACAATAACAACAACAAAGATATTTTAAAAAACTGTTGAGTGTAGATTTTTGTCATAGCATTCATTTTCAGTTCAAAAATCTACTTTATGTGCCTGTGTACTGGCATCGGATACAAATTATCTAAGAGCCTTGTCTTTAATTGATTTTATTTCACTCTGAATGAGGCAGAAGAAAGCCTTGACCAAAGTACCTCCTGAGATAATTTATTTTTTAGACCTGGCCCTCTATGACTGTGAAGGGATGAAGAGTACAGATTTAGATTACTACCTTTTCACAGATGGATCCCCTAATATTCTCTTTTTTACTCTTCTTCTGAATGCAGATGTGAGAGATTTTGCATTATTATATATATACATTCTTAGTAACATTCTTATACAGTCAGCCTCAGAGCTTGGGAGACAGGAAAAGAATCAAAGAGAGACCAGTTCGGTGGTTTATTATGCGTACAGGGGTGTGAAAGGTGGCAATTATGCCTAAAAATATTCTCATAAGGCAGCCATATACAACATTAACCCCATAACTATTTCTGCAGAAGCTAAAAGAAAATGTATGCATTGCTCATACTACTTAATTAGACACACAATCAAGGTAGATCTCTGACCTCTTTTAAGGACAATGACCATTACTGAGTGTCTCAGAAACTCAGAAGAAATATATATGCTTGTCAGCTGTAGAAGATGAGTAGTAAGAAAGTATGAAGATATTCCAAATTTACAATGTGAAGTTTATCTCCTCTTACATTTTTAAAGGCTTCAGTTTGTAAAGAAAACATCTATAACACCCTCACCACCTCTCACTTGGTAATCCATGATCAAAATTAGAAATAGCTTTGCAAAGTACAAATCATTGCAGACAAATATGAATACTTTGTTTTGATAAAATGACAAAAACAGTTGATGAGAGGAATTAAGTAGATGTGATATACCTAGCTTTTATTAAGGCATTTGATATAGTGTCAAATGAAATTCTACCCACAAAACTAATTCAAATTGGCATGGATATGAACACTGTAGCACAGAATTGAAAACTTGCTGAAAGTACTGCAAACAGTACACTAATAAATGGCAATCTATTCAGTTGAATTTACTGCATGTGAATGAAATTTGGAGATAATACTAAATTCGTTTGGGAGGTGTTGTGATAACCTCCAAGGAAAGATAAATAGTACAGAAAGAGACCTAGAATTAGTAATACGCACATAAAATATCAAAGTATTTCACAGTTCTGTAAATTGTAGGAGCAGCAGGAACTATAAAGATCATCAAGTCCGACCTCCTGCATGATACAGACCATAGAATTTTAACAAGTGATTTCTATGTAACTTTGAGATGAGCAAGACCCTCTATTTGAGAAATAAATCTATTCTCAATTTTAAAACGTCACTTTTTAGAGAATTTATCATGACCCTAGGTACATTATTTCAATGGCTAATTATTTTTACCATTACTGAAAAAAATTGCACCTTATATGAGATTCAGAACAGAGAAGTTGCAACTAAATACATTTGAGAATGTATAACCTATAGCAAGGGCATTAAATAAAAAGGAAATCTTACAAAACACTAAAATGAAAAAGCCCTGGGGATACTGAATAGCAACTTCAATTGGAATTTGGCATTTCCAGTGGCCACAGCAAATCATGACAAAGACACTTTGAGCTGCAGAGGTAAGTCACAGACCAAATATATGATCTCATCTGTGATGTATAGTTTTGTTGCAGTCAATTTTTTAATTCAAATTTAGGGTCCCTTTCACATAACTTTGGACAGTAAGATGGGTTCAAACCCACAGGTTTTGAGTCTGCTTAACCAGCGTAATTCCGATATTATGCTTTAGAACAAATACAGTGTGAACATCAGGTCATCAACATCAATATTTTTACTGTACAGGTTAATTCCTGATATGCCGCTCCACCAGCTACTGCAGACATTGTAGAAATACTAACTCTTGGAGAGAGTTCCAAGAAAAAGTAAGTTTAGGGATTAAGCAGTGATCTATTCACTTTAGCATTATACACATAAATCGCTTTTCAGCTTGTAAAAGAGGGGATAGTGCCATGGGAAGCCTTTGGAGGCTAAATACACCAACAATAGAGAAAGTGGTATCAGTGATAATATGGTAATAATTAAAGTTCAGAAGGCTTATTTTGTTTGAATGTCTATATAAACTTCTGTCTATATATGACAATGAGGTGTGATTGCATTGTCAAAATGACAATGACTAAGAAAAGTGTGGAGGCCAAAGCATTTAGGGCACTTAAAACACCTCTGCACAAAGACACTGTAGGAAGAAATATTTCAGTGTCACAGAAACAGTGAATTACTAATTAGAAGGATTCTTCTTCGGTCTCTGGTTCCCTTGAGTACACAGGTTCATAATTAAATATTCAACTATTTCAACGGTGGATAATAGGAAACTGATAAAGGAAAAAATAATGAAGAGAAATTTATAGTAAAAGTACAGAACACCGAAGCATGCATAAAAGTGTTTTAGCTTTGAATATTCCTAACCTCTTTCGCACTTTGCCTTTGCACTGCTCCTCCCCTCCAAAGGTTTCTAGGCCAGAATTCAGAGCAGTTGTACAGCTCAAACCTCATTCCTACATTATAGCACTATCTTGTTTAGTACTGTTGCTATTATGCAGGAAGTTAAAAGATTTTTTGAGAGGAGTAAAGAAATTAATCTGAAAATATGTGCTGGTGAGGTGTGCTGACTGATCATCATATCATAGATCATAAATACTTTCTGGGATAATATAAACCTTACTTAACATCATTGGCTATTCTATCCCCAGGCCCTGGAAGAATGAGCTACTTGTCTGGTTGGTTATTCTCATGCCAAATCATATGTCATATAAGAACAAAGATGATGGTAGTATGAGTAACCAGCTAATAGCATTACCCAGGTTCTTCACAGGCACCTAGAAACTTACAGCATTAACTCCCTGCCTTATTCTTCAGATACTGCTTAACACAGTGATCAAGGACACTAACTGCAGCTAAATAATCAGTAGGGACACTAAATCTTGTCATAGACTCTGGATACACTGATTATATCATATTTAGAATTATATTTTAAAACTAGGTGAAGATCATGGAAACAGGAAGAACTGATGTATTACTAGAGTTGCCATATCTAAGAGGAGACAATTTCTTGAACTATCACAAAGATAGAGGTAAGTAGCATGAAACTAAAAAAAAATGTTCCAAAAGAGTGAAACAGTAGTATACTGCCTCAGAAAAATAATGACTGATCTTTTTCCCATGTTTTAAAATGCAATTATTGCCACAAAGAAATCTGTTAATACCAAACCAAGTGCTAATGAAAGTTGTCTTGTTCCACAGAGACAATAAATGTTTCCACCACTTGAGAAAGATCTGGGGAGTCAAGAGGAAGGAAACAGGTAGCAAAACTTCTTTGATGACAGAGCAAAAGATGTATCTCCACAAAGTGCAAAATGGAAGTATGAGTAAAAGGGCACTTTTTCACAAGAAAAAAACAAAACAGCTAAGTATGGAATTCAGTATCTTTCCATAAAAATTTTCATCCATGAAGATTCTTATTCTAGGGGAAAGATAGTTGAAAGAAAAAAGTAAATGAGTGAGAAGCATTCAGAGGAGCTGTTCCATAGCTATGCAAAAGCAGGGTTAAGCGGTAGTAAAAGAAAGCAACACTTTCTGATACTTAAATGTAGAAACAGAATAAAAAAAAATAAGTCTGCAAGTGAAGAATTAAGTCAGAGACAAAACAGGCAGTACTGGAAAGAAAAGGAGCACTCTAAAATACAATAGTTTTTCTTGGAACTCTGAACTCTTACCTGCTAAATTCTTGTCATCTGGAGAGCTTGAGAGGAATTCCTCCACAGAGCTTGAATCAAAGCAAAAATGCTAAGCAGAAATATAAGAGAAAAATCAGACATAACTCAAAACTTGCAACAAGGTCAAAACTTTGATAGTTAATCCTGTAAAATTTTGATTCATCCTTACAGTTTTTGTCAACCCTTGCAGAGAAAATGCAATGGTACATAAATTATTTCCTGATTGTATTATCATGTAAATTAGCAGAGAATGTAACATAAACCAGATGCTTTTTTTACAAGTCACTGTTCATTGACTCCCAAGGGTTTATGTTTAGAAGGACACAAGAACAAGGTAAGAAAAAGACCTGAAGTCCAGTAGGTGATGATGTGAGCTCAGGTACTGGTGTTTTTATAATGTGCCATTGAGGATCTCAGACCAAGTTTCAGTCTGAGTTATGGAGTAAGTGTTTATTCTTAGAAAGAAATAAAAACACTTGAACTCATTTTGTTTTACTTCAGTTTGCTTACTGCTGTTCAGCTGTACTTAGCTCAATAAATACTTGGATATGTACTAAACTGCATATCTATTAAACTAATTTCTGCAGGATCAGCTAGAAGGTTTCTAGCACATGTCTACAACTGCCCATTACAGGTTCATGACAAGATAATAGATTATCAAATGTGGCAAATAAATGGAAGCATTTTGAGTCTTCATTGGAATACATGATTTTCTGCTTAATTCTTCCCCTTCTCTTAGAATGACTGAAAGTCACCTGTCAAATATCAGAACAAGGGGAATAAAATGTAATGAAATACTAAGGACCTGCTGGAATGAAATAATACATGCAGTAGTGAGAGTAGCTCCAGCAAAGAAGCTAAAACTGAATTGTGTGCTAAAAATATACCATCTTTCTAAAGTGCTAAAAAAAAAAAAAGTCTGTTATTTTTCACCAGATGATAGAACAATTTTAAACAACTGAAAGTCTGTGTAGGATTAGTTTTACCTTATTTTAGACATCTGACCAACTTAGGCTTTCTTTTAATACACCTGAAAGAAATATACATTTCCAAGGCACACTTCATCCACTGCTGAAGCAGCAAGTCCAGGACCTGACGTGAACCACTCTTTAAAAGTGCCTGTTTCTTTCACAGACTATAAAAGGAATTCAGCTTATCTAGAGAGATTTGCATTTTGCTGAATGAACTTTAATAACAGCTAGAGCAATGCAAAAATGTGACAGACACTTTTTTTTTTTAATTATGTTCGATAAGTAAACAAATGTAATGTTGGGAAAATAATATTTCTATTTTATTACTGCTTCTTGGGTTTAGGATTTGCAACAGCTGTGAGAATTCCTACAGTTTTAAGTTTAGAAATGAAGATCAAAGAATTGGAACTCTTGTGATGCTTTCTTTGGTTAATAGTATTTATATTTCCATTTGATGTAATAAGTATTTATATTCTTGCTGAAACAAGCTATTACCCTTTAAAATGTTGATAAGGCATGTAAACAAACACAAACAATTAAGGAAAAATTACACAGAGTACATAATTTTATGTTGCTACCTGCAATACCTCTTTTCATTTTCTATCATAATCAGAGATATTAGTGTCAATGTGAAAGCTTTGACGATATGTATTTTCTTAATATTTGAAGTACTAATAATTTACAGGATTTTGCAATATCTGCTGATAGAGTATGTTACATGTTTCTCCTAATTAAAAGGTTTCTTGCTGAAATATCTAATCTAGGGAAATCTTTAACTGAGATATATAATGAAAATATGTTCATGTTTTATACTGGGGGTTGTTTGTATATGTTCTATTTCAAATGTGACATTTTAAAGGTGATGTATATGCATGCAGCATCTTGCAGGCAGTATTTTTACTTTATTTCTTTATTTTTGAACCTCACAGTCAGAAGTTTCATAAACTTCAAGGATTCATCTTAGCCGACATTAACATGAACTGCTACTGGTGTCTTTGTAAAGTATGAGGAAGGTTGTACACTGCTTTTTAAAATAATAAGGTGTCACGGTTTAGGGTATAAGACATTGTCTCAGTATGTTTTTCTATTGCAGTCTTTAAGAAAATTAAATATATCTGGGTGATAAAATTTTAGCTTCCTTTACCTATGTCTTATGTACAGAAGTCTCTTAAAAGGATATTAGCTGCAGTAATAGATTATCTACAGTTTGGGTTTTTTTCTTTTTTTTCCCTATGACAAAATATTTCTAAGAATTTAATCCATTTATTACCTTCATGGATTTGGAACAACAGTTTAGAAAGGGGAATGGAAACAGACATAAATGAAAATTATTTTTTGAAATTAAAATTACGCAAGGTAGCAGTGTGTACATTAGTTGAGAAGCAAGGCAGAAATGTAATATTTTTTGATGAAGCTGTAGATTTCTTTGTACAGAACATTACATTTGTGCCTTGCTACCAAATTAATTAATGACCTGTTCACAGTAATGGTACTGAAATAGAAAGGTACAATAAGGCAGTAAAGAGAAAGGTATTAAGTTTTGTACTAGTGCCTTCACTCCTCAGATTTGTCATCTTTCGTGTTTGAATTGTATCATGATACAGACTATTCTGCCAGGATTCTCCCCGTGGGTAACCCAAATGTCCATTAATACCTTAATGTATTTGTTCCTCTTCCTTGTATAATCATGTCAGCCATTACACAATTAGGTAGTACCCGTGTTAAATGTCAACCATTTAATGGCTTTCATATTATGAAGAGAATGATCTTTAACAAGAAAATTAGTAGGGAGAAATGTGAGTCTACTAGTTTTGTTTATACATTTGGCTTTTCATAGAATAAATAAATTGTTCAAGAATAATGCTTTTTTCTCCTCCTAGAGCCCCAGTAGAAACCAGTCTCTACTACTGCCACATTTTCCTTTCCTGTGGTCCACATTTGACCTGCCTTCATATTCAGAAGACCTTGCCTCAAAGGGATGGGTGTCCTGAGAGAAAAAATCAATTTACTGTTAAAGTAACACTTCTGACAATACTGTGTCAAAAATTAAATGAAAAATTATAAGAAACATTTTAAACTCCCCAGGTTACTTTCTGCACATTTCCTATCTTTAAGGTAAACCATGTCTTGGGCAACCCTGCTTCCTTTTCTCTCAGAATTCCTATCTCACGTCTCCTGAGAAGCCATGCTTGGTTTCAACAAGTGTGATTCAACCTACAGCAGCTGTTTCATTTGAAATGATCAGGGACATAAGTTTTTTCAGTGAAGTAAAGAATATTATTATCTGAAGAGTTATGAAAGTCCCAATAACCTTACTTCTCATGCTGCTACTATGTTACATATTCTCACATTAGTCAGTTTTCCCTTTTATGCAGCCAAATTTATTAGCACAGTCAGGTTAGGTGGAAAGAAACCCAGTGTGCTTAGTAGATATACAACAGTTATTTAAATTCTGGTCTATAGTTGGGGAATCACAAACTGCAGCAATTGTGAAAGGATTCAACATGGCCCACACCACAATGAAGGTGAATTAATCCAAATTAAAATACTGGTGCAAGCACACAAGCTATCACTGAGACTCGGCTGATATGCCACTACTTGTTAAACTATAGTAACTTGACTGTGACTTAATCATGAATCCCAAATTAATTCTGGTACAGTGTTGCATATCTCCACATATGATGGATGCTGAATGATGGCGCCATGTTGAACAATTATATCAACCTTCTATGTCTGTTTACCTTAATTGGAGATGAGAATACTCTGGTACTATCAAGTTGAGGGGACTAAATGATTAGGTAGAAAAAAAGATAAATCCTACCTGCTTCTTTGTAAAGACACTGTATGCTGAAACTCATTCTTACATCTTGTATGTGCTTTGCCATAGGTATAATTGAATTTGTCATCTGCTCTCACAGACATTAAAGTATTTTTGAAAAACTGATCCGCAGGTTTTGAGTGCCAGACCTTTACCAAAAATACCACATTCTGAAAAATATATGAGGATGCTAGATCAAACCAATTCAAAATAACTGAAAGAAAACACAATGCAATTTATTTTTTTAGGGTTTCCTTTAAATGCAATATTAAAGAATAATTTATAAAAAGGCACTAAAAAATGTATTGTCATTCTTTTCAGCTTTTATTTTAGGATTATTTATTTTAACTTTCTCATTAAACTAATTGCATACTAATTAATCATTGTAATGGAAAAAAAAAAAAGTACAAATTTCAATTAGTTTATGTCTTTCTGCATTCTGCAGTTGACATTAATGCAACACTCCAAAGACAATAATTCTAGCTAGTTTAATGAATAATCTGAAAGGAAGTGATTTATCTACATGAACCACACACATAGCTAAAACTCCTCCTGTGTTAGACTTTGAACTTACAGTGTCTTTGGTTTGTTCTTTTGACACCACACACACACACAGACACACAGAAAATCAAATATTTTCACACAATAAAAAGAAAGTTATAATGGAAAAAAGACAGCTCCTTGGAGAGCTGGTCATTGTATGCTCTAGTGGATTAAGAATACTCAATTCCCAGTTCTTTGGAGAAGTATTTCCCAACCTAGGAGTGTTGCCTCCTGGGGAATAATGCAAGCAAACCCTTTAAAAAAGAAAGATTTATTTTTTTCTTCTTCTTCTTTGTTTTCAGTTGAAAGTCAGAAAAGGCTAACTCATAAAGGATCACCATGTAAAGAAAATGATGAAGCAAGCAAGGAAAAAAAAAAAAAATTAACCAAAGCAAAATGTCAGACAGAGCTGGCTAATTTGTGCCTTGTAATTTGTAACACAATTTTGAATTTATTTTACCATTTCACTCTCTATTGAAAGTCAGGGACTGACTGATTGCTAATTTCCTCTACTTAGAAGTGGAGTTACTAAATAAGTTTCAACTGTCCTACTGTTAAATCAAAATCATGTATATCTTTATCATTGTATTTTTTGCAATACATTTAAACACAAATCTGGTTTTATTTTTTCTAAAATAAATATAACATCAGATAAGCATAGACATAAGCACTACTGATTCCTATTTTGGCTGATGTTTGAAAACACATTAAACATACATCTGAACACACTTCTTCCTCTTTATATATCTTACCAGTAAGTTCATGCCTAAAAGACTACATTTGAACACAGAAAACAAAATAGAGCTCATGGCACTATGGAGCTCTTCATGTGTGTAGGTTAAAAGTTTACTAGTGATCCAAAATGAAATTTTCAGAACACTGTGATGCGAGATCACTACATGATTGTACTGTTATTAATTTCCCTCAAAGAGAAACACCGTTTTCCACATAAACTGCATATTCGATGTTGTTCATGAAAACATACATGACACGAATACTGTTACAAAACAGGAGAATATATATTACCTCCAGTAACAGATGTTGGATAAGAATATCATAATAGCTTATAATTATTAAAATGATAATTAATATCCTTTATCCCATGGTGTGAGGATGGCTTTTGCTAACAGTACAGAATGAACAGGTGAACAAGCACCTTAACAAATGTTTATTGGCAGACACATAGTCATTGAAATGAAAGGGTTAAAACATCTAACAACAGACACCTGACATTCCACAAATGTGCTATGTATGTAACTGTTCTCTGCTTACACTGTACTCTGGTTTCCTTGATGGAAGTCCTAAATTAAGAACCTCAAAATTGCCAATGGTTCTACTCCTGTTCTACTACAGCTAAATTGTCTGTAACAGAAAATTATAGTTTATATATATTTATTTACACATATAATTTATAATTCACCACAGTAGTTTTGGAAGGACTAGGTTTCAAAGAGATTTTGCTAATAAATTTAAGATATATTTTATTTGAACATTCATGGTTTATATTTTAGTCTTTATCACATTTCCATTAAAGTGGGTAAGAACAGCTACAAATGTAGCCCACCCGCAGTCCTCTGTGCAGCCCTCTGCAAACCTGTGTTGATGCAAATACATTCTAAGATCTGCAAATGTCATTCAAATAAAAGATATAACTAGCTTTGATTGCTGCTTGTACTGAAGCAGGTTTTGTTTGTTTGTTTGTTTTCCTGAATAGCCCCTGTATTTATATATACTTGCTCATACTTTAGGTTGTGAGAAAGCATCTAAAAATAATAAAATCCAGAAATTCTGATGGCTTCCCTATTAGTTTTGTTCATTTATATTCATGTACATGCTTGTTCTGAACTCACGATCTTGGAAACAAAATTTTCATGACCTAAAGGAGAGAGAAGTTTATTTGTAACACTCCCTCTCATTATATTTCAATAGATGGAAACACTGCTTTTAATTTTCATTTAACAAGCATGGTACCAGTCACATTTGTATCCAAACACTTATACCAGAATATGCTGAACCTTTGATTCCCTTCAGAGTCAGTACTCTAAAAATAATATTGAAAGATTTTAAAAAACTAACAGAAATGAATTTTTCCTATCTCCTCTTCCTCTTAAAAACAACAGAAAAAAAAGTCTCCCAGGTAAGATATATATAGTCAGAAATGGGAAATTGTTTTCTACTTGACCTGCTTTGCCTCACAGTTATCCTTAAAATTATACAATCTGTCAGATTAAAAACCAAGTTTTTAAGTGGGTAATTGATTTAGGCAGAGGCTAGTGAGAGAACCTGTAAGAAAGCTGTTTGGGTACAGGCAGGGAGGGGACAGATAATGTTTTCTTATAACTTCATACTGGGAATCTTTTTTATATAGAAAATATCAGAAGAATATGATAAATTTGGAAGAAATAAAAGCAGGAAGCCATATGCCATCCACTGGAAACTTTTCCTTGCAGCAAAAAAATACCTTAGTGTATTTAATGATATCAGGCTATGATAAAATGTACCTATGAAAAACAAAAATTTATAAAAATCTTTATTTCCAATATTTGAGGAAAATATTGTTGCAATTAGACAAGATATTCATAATACCTCATGTGAAATACTGTGCATAGCAGATCATGCATATTGATAGACGACTTACTCCAACTTTGACAGAAAGTCAGGTTAGTAGCATGATCAGCAGTATGGTCACAGCAACTGTATTGAAATACTGCCAAGTAATGTGCGTTTTAGGTAAAACGGCAACTGATCGTTTGGATCAGTAGTGAAGGACACAACAAAAATCTATGCTTCTATATGAATAATCAGAAAATAGAATAAAACATGGACTTCCATGAATAACTACATACCAATTCCATATCTGTGTTTCAAGGATGATGAAATTAAGGTGCTGTTTAAGCTAAATAAAAAGTTGTGTAAAGATTAGTGTCAAATTGCCATTAGGCTGAACCATTTCTGATCATTTTTTTTAGATATATGTGTATAAAATATGCTTTGTCAGACAAGTACGTTTTTTCCTATTCTTTTCACCTAATTATTAAAACTTACTTTCTTTGGCTTCTAGCCTTATCAAGCTGTTCATATTTGTCTTTTTTGTAAATAGAATAAATATGCTCTCTTCAATGCCACTGTCCTCTACTTTCAATTTGGATTTATCTTTCAAGTCCTTTTTCTTTAATCTTTCCATATTTTGCTTGTGCTCTACCTGCATTTTATCTGTGTTTTGTCTGTATTTCCTCACTCTGTATCTTTGATATCTTAATTATATTTTTTGACAGGTTAATGCTGGTTCATCTTTTATGTTTGCCCTCCCTGTATTACAGATATCATAGAAAGTGAACCATGTTTCAGTTCCAAGCATTCTCTTATTCTCCCATTTTCCCACAGCATGCATGTTTCCCAATTTGGGCTTACAGAGATACATGCACTTAAAGCAAACAAGTGTCTTATATTAGATATATGACAGCTCAATTAACAGACAATTATTCAGATTGTACTTTATTTTCATTCTTAGAAGGAATCAATATCACAATGAAATTATGTATTACCCTTCATGTAAACAGAGACTGTCTGCCAAATATGCCTTGAATAAAGATAATGCCTAGAACTCCATCTATCATTTTTCAACTTTCACTGATTATTTGCATTAATAATTGAAGATGCCTTTGTGAGAAGTCAGATTCAATTTTATGCTCTTTTCACTGAATTCTTCAAGCCCTTAAAATGACTGGACTCAAGATTCTTTCGGGGGGGGGGAAAAACAAAAAACAAAAAACAAACAAACAAACAAAACAAAACAGAACAAAACAAAACAAAACAACAACAACAAAAAAAAGCAGCTTTCTGTGTCCAGGGTCAATCTTCTGCCGCCACAGGCAATCTACATCTCCCAGTGTTTTTTGGTTTATTTTACTGACTTTTTCTCTAAGGTTGCTTTTGTTTACACAGGAGTGGAAATCCTCCTTGACTGAATTTTCAAGTATTTTGGTAAAATTTACCAGCAAATAAATGAAATACACCAATAAAGCAACCTGAGAAATGCAGTCTCTTCCTGCAAAGTAATTAGGACAACTAACAGAAAGATGGTCATTACAAAACACAAGCATTCAACTCCTGCTATACAAAGGCCTCATAACAGAATAAAAATGCAAAAATAATATTTAAAGGATGCTTATAAATTATAGTGCAAATAGGAGAGGATTTTTGTGCCCATGGAAAACAGCTGATGTGCCTGCAGCTGCATGCTCTAAACTTGTTCCTGGTTTGGAAAAGTCTGCTGGTAATGTTTTTTTATTTTTTCTGGCATAAATGGAATATATTGTATTTCAATGAAGTCTTGAAATATATTTGATGGAAATACTACCTGTAAAGAAATTTTGATCATAAATGAAAGCACTGATCTCCTTCCGATCTGCAGTAAAAGAGCAAGGGAATTATGCAACTAGATACCTTCACACTTCTAGCATTTTGATAGCTTTTGGAACTTCCCAACACAAATGCATGATTAAGTCCAGAAATTAATGCATCTGCTCTTGTTCATAGACTTTCAATGACTGGAAGAATAGTTTATGACACTATAGCTAGCATTTACCTGGTTTATTAGTAGCAATTGTAAGATCTTTGTGATTTTTAGTTGATAAATTGCAGGCGCTGTCTGGGAATCTGAATGCGTATTTATTATATTTATTGTATTGTATTGTAAATATTTATTTATATTACTACCAAAAAGGACTTATTCCAGTGAGTTACTTTATTTATTTGGTCTTGTACTTTTTAGACTTGTGTTATTGGAAGACTTCTATGTTTTGTGTTGTTGAGTATATGTCAAACTGATCATGTGTGTAATTTGGTGTCTAAGAGCTGCAAGTGCATATGACAAAAATAATTACATATTATTCTTCTGTCTTAAAAGGCAAAGATTTTCTTGAAGCTATCATCAGTGTTGGGTGCAAATATAAGAAAAGAAGACTTGATTCTTAGAAGCTACATACCAAGCACACTTGAGGGAAGTCCCTGTAAAATGACAGGTTTAAAGCTATCACTTTAAAATATTTTGCTCTGTTAGGTTGAAAAAACTTATATTGAAGTTATTTATTAAATTATTCAGTTGAAAAGGTATAAGAAAATCCCAAATAACACTTGGCAGATGATGAGGAAATCATCTTCTGAGATGTTACTAACTTATCTACTGTTCAGAAATGACGAACTGATTTTTGATCTCCCACTAATGCCAACAAGAGCAGTGAAGTAGCCTCTGGCTGGCACCGAAATTTCCTAATTACCTTCAAGTCTGTAAATTACTCTGAGGAAGAACACAGCTTGCCCTAACACGTGGTATTGGTTTCTAGTATCCAGAGTAGTTCTGCATTATGTCAGTTTATTGAGAGATAGCTCAGAGTCCTAATATAATGTATAAAACTATATGATGGTGCACTCAGAAATTTAATGTCAGAAATCTTTCTGTGTACACTTAAAAATGAATCAAAATAAAACACCAGAATCTTCTTCAAGGTTCAATTAAAAGACAGATCATTAGCACTTTCATACAGTGTTTTGTCACTGGAAGACAAGGTATGGTGAAGGTTAATCTTGCAGTCTAAAAAGGTACAGGCTGCATATAAAAATCTTACAGGAGGAGAATATCAATATATTTTGCTTTTGCCTTTCCCATACTCTAACCATCAGTTTAATATCAGTATACTTCAAATCAGCTGACATTTCAGACACATACTGATAAACCTGGATTTCTGAATGATCCTTTAAGTAGTTTCCGGGGAAGTTATAGCCTCCAAGGTGTTAAGAAAATTTACAACAGAAATGGAAGAAAAGGGTGAGGCAGCAATGGAAATAGAAAAAAAAAAAAATAGAAGAAGAAGGAAAATACTTAGTGGAAAGAAGAAAAGAAGAGCCATGCAGAATTTTCAAAAAGCTGCTTAGAGTTTAGGAACAAAAAAACATACAATAAATAGATAAGGAGAACAAAATGGGAACTAGGACACCAAAGAAAATCTAAAAGCAAGATGTGGGAAGGCAAAATAGGATGAGACTAAGTGATAAGTGACAGGAAAGAAAGAGGTTAATGGTAAAGACTTGGCATGTTAGAAGATGACACTAAGAGAATAAAAACAAATCTTTAAAAAGTCTTCTGGGAATTAAGCTCAATTCCCAGAGAGGTGTTTAATGGAGGCTGTCTGCTTAGATCTTCTTCAGCATTTTTGAAAATCACCTCTGTGCTCTTTCATTCATGTTTTGGAATAACTAAATCTTTCTCATATTTAATTGGTAAATAGATTCTAATGCTAACTATAACATCTGAATTTCCTCTCAAATATATAATATTTTGTCAGCCTTCTAATGGGATGCATATACCAAATTAAAACCATACAAGAAAGACAAATCTAGTGATGGCAGAAATTTTCCAGTGCTTTCCTATTGAATTAAATCCCATAATCTGAATTTTGGGGGAAAAACAGAAGCAAAAATACAGCTCATCAGAGAACAAGCCACTTTGCCAGTAATAGGGTGGAGTACTTTAAAAAGTGAAGACATACAAGAAAATGATTGCGTGACTATCTCCAAATACACTGATATTTAAATGACACAGTCTGCGAGATCCTTGCCTGGGGACTTTTTAGGATTGAATTCTGTTCAATTTATAGTTTCCAAAAGAAAGGATGAAGTCTACTGTTTTGACAAGGCTTTGTGACCCCTTAACAACAACTGTCCATACAATGCTCACACACCGCTGAGTTCCTAACTTAAAAATAATGTCCTGAGACCACTTTGTGAGGGCTGAGCTCATTAGCTTGCCACAAAAGGAATCAGTATAGCATTTCTGAAAGCATTTAATCTTAATCCATTTGCAACTGAAGGAATAGTCTCCTTACCATTGGTTGGAAACTGTAGAGATAAGTATTATTTGTTAAACCTCACTCTAGTGCATGATTAATCCCCCTGACTTTAGTGGGATTCAATTAAAATCAGGAAAGTGCAGAGATACTTTTCTACACTTGTTTGAGTAACTTGCATATCAGTAAGAGAATACTAACTTTAAGTCCATTGCTAAAAGATATCTTTTTCTTCCTACAAAGGAGAACAGCTTCATGGTCAAAGAGAACACAAGCAAGAAAAATCCTGAACATATTACTTTGAGGAGCTGAGCACTGAGATAGACTGTGGTAAGCTGCCTCAGTGCATAATGTAAAACGCACATGTCATCTAATTATTCTCCAGCCTAGTGATTAAGGAATTATCTAAAGCTGCTGCAGATGTGTTTCAATCTCCTTAGGCTCAAGAGAGAACTGAACACTGGCCTCCCACTTTTTTGGCAATTATCATGTCATTATAAAAAGTACATTTCCCACACCACCTACATCAATCCCTACATTCCCTCCCAAACCCCCCACCACAACCTACTGTGTTCCTCATACATGTCTAATTTTACAGGGGTTCTCCAGATCAACAGCCTGAAGTGGAGCCTAAACAGATACTGAACAATCTGGAGAAAGAAAGCATTAGTATACCCTTGTTATCAGCATTTTTGAAGTGTTCCTCCCCCAGTGCTACTTTGCTTGAACCATCCTTTACCAGCATCTACTTCTCTAAGCACGCTGTATTTTTGGATGGAGCTAATCTAGTTTGGGTACCCAATCTCATGCATACCTTCCCTTTGCTCCTCAGTTTCTCTTCCTACCAGCTGTTCTGATTCAAGAGTGAGGATCTTGATTCTTGCTTGCCCTTTCCCATGATTAAGAAACAGACTCAGCAAAGTAAATTTCACTACCACGGCCTAACCCCCAGCAATTAGGTGGTGCTGCTGAATTTAAGAGACCAATGTTCCTTTTGCAAAGATTCATCTCCGAAAGGATTTGGGATAAGAAGCAATTCTTCCTGCAAACACAAAAACAATTCTCACAACTTAAATGCAATTGTATTCAGCTACTGTACTGGTAGCTTTATGCAATTATCAGTGTAATTGTCCTAATTATGTCATAATTATGCTTTACATATTTATTTCACAAATTTCTAATTGCTTTTTACTTAAACTCTGTCTCCTGTACTCTCCAGCATAGAAAATAGTCTTTCTCCATTACCTCTTCAGTCCTGTCCATCTTCACTATCTCTTTCTCTAAATATTTATCCTTAGGTTCTTCTTTTCCCTTTTCCCATTCCTTTTATTTTTTTTCCTCCGTTTTGGTATTAACACTTCAGTTCCTTTTGAGGAATTCATTGCCTTTGGCTACTCTAAGTGGTTGCTCATCTTCCTCTGGAGAACAGGGGTAGGATGGAGCTTAAGCTTAATAGCCGGGAGGGAAAGGAGTACAGATATTACATATCCTTCTTTTAGCTGATGACTGGAGAGAAAAAGCCAGAGATATCTTCTGAGAAGTGTACAGGCAGAGACAACATCTGCTCAAAAGCCTGACACTAAGCTTCTGAATATATTTTCTTTACAGACTTCCTAGGGTATGCAAGGAAACAAGGGAATCATTTGAAAGGCAAACTTCTGTCTATTGCACATCATATGAATAGGCACAGGAATTCTACTGCCAGGCATTAGCACCATTTCATCATGTCTAGAAAATTGTAGGAAAAAAATTCTGGTTTATGAGATTAAGCTTCAGCTTTGCTTCCTAGAGAACATTTAAATCAGAAAACTATAAATAAAAGCAATTACAGTTTCCTTGTTCTTAAGTAAACATTTAGCAGGGTATTTGCACTGTGTTTGTTGAATCTATGGGACTGACATCCTACAACTCCTATATGATAACACAAAGATTATTTCTTAACTTGAGAAAAGCTGTCTCTAGTTTTTGTGTGAGCAATGAATGTAATTTTGTTTTTCCTGGACTTATATATTCAAAGTGGCCCAAAAGCATTTCAAATGCAGCTCCTGCTTAGAAAAACTTTAGCCTTTTTTTTATTCAGTAAAACAAATATTCTGACAGAGTTTACTGTAGTTTTGTGTAAGATATTCCACAGCTACTGACTAAAAACTTGACATTTTTGAGCTTTTATGCAACATTATCTAGAGAATAAATCAAAAGTTCTACTGCAAACTAGTAATTTGCTTATTCTTTCATTTTTACTTCAGGAAGTTAAATACAGACAAAGCTATCATAATCAATAAAGACAAGAAAAAAAAATAAAATTGTAACTTTTCCCAAATGTTATCTGATTCTGTGAGTTTGCTGCAGCTACCAACATTGCTAATGCCCATCTCCTCTGCAACTCACATAATTAAACTTGGTATACTTTGACGCTTCTCACACAGTTTAAAAACAATCCATTAGAGTGCTATAGGAGTCTGTAGGTAGCCTAAGAAAGCTATAAAAATCATTTTGCTGTGTTTTTTTTTTCTGTTTTGTTTTTGTTTTTGGTTGGTTGGGTTTTTTTTTGCCACTGTGCATAAATATGAAGGATTTTTTCTCCTCATCTTTTGAATATTAGATCAGTGTTTCTCTTCCTTGTTATACAAAAGCCAACATTTTTCACCTTTCACAACTGTATTGAAATATGATCAAGTTTTCTGACATCAAGTTTACTGCATCTGCAAGCATACATGTTTTAGGAAGTCTATTAAAATTAAGTGAAAACCAAAGTTCAACCTCATGACAAACAGATATGATGTATAAAACCTACATCTATAATGCCCATGATCCCTTTCTGATTCTCTTCTCCACCTAATCCATAAAGTTAATGTTTTTTTCTACATTATAAATTACCATTTTGTTTACTCTGAATTTCTGTTCTCAGCTCTCAATGAATATTCCATGTGATTTCTGTTTAAAAACAAATAAACAGGAAAAGCTCTTAAACTTAGAGAAAAACCTGCCTTTGTGTTCTGTAGCCATGAAAGTGAAGGATTTACATATTAAAAGCTCTTCATGTGCTCAAATCATGCAGATTCCTCAAAACTGTTTCCCAGGAATATACTTACAAATTGCATCTATTGCAATAAGAAAGTATAACATCTGCACCTGAAATCAACCTTTGTCATGGCATAAGAAATCAGAAATACTTTTCTAAAACCAGAAATAATTCTCTTTCCTTTTACTAGCTTTTGGACAGCTGAGTTTTCTGTCCTTTTCTTATTTTCCCCCATCTCTTTCTACTTCCTGAAGTGTAAATATCTAGATTTTACAGTTCTCATTATTTTTCACTAAGCTTTTCACTTCACTTTATGCCCATCTTCAATCACTTATACTTTTATACCACGATTTAAATAATCAGTATAATAAATATCTATGTATAATAATGTATTGGGTTTGCATGGTAAAGTTTAGGTAGCATGGGGGCTACAGGGGTGGCTTCTGTAAGAAGTTGCTTGCAGTTTCCCTTATGTCCAATGAAGCCAATGCCAGCCAGCTCCAAGATGGGCCCACCACTGTCCAAGACAGAGACCATCAGTGATGGTGGTAATGCCTTTGTGATAACATACTTAGGAAGAGGAAAAGGTTGCTGTGTAATGGCAATTGCAGAAGAGAAAGGAGATACAATATGTGAGATAAGCAACCATGCAGACACCAAGGTCAGAAAAGGAAAGGTAGGAGGTGCTCCAGGCATCAGAGCAGATATCCACCCACAGCCTGTGTAGGATCCCATAGCAGAGCAGTTTGATATGTCCAAAGGAAGCTGTGAATCCAGGCTAAGTCTGTGCTGGAACAGGCTTCTGTCAGGACCAATGAACCAATAGAATTATAGAATCATAGAATCATTTCAGCTGGAAGAGACCTTCAAGATCATCAAGTCCAACCTTATTCCTAGCCCTATCAAAACCACTAAACCATGTCCCTAAGCACAACATCTACACGGCTCTTTAACACCTCCAAAAATGGTGACTCCATCCCTGAGCAGGTTATTCCAATGACTGACAACCCTTTCAGTAAAGAAATTCTTCCAAATATTCAGCCTGAACATCCCCTGATTAAATTTTAGCACTGCTTTGCTCTCAGGCAACTGAGTAAAAAGTAGGAAGTAGAGCCTACACTGGAGCAGGTTTGCTGACCATACTTGTGACCCCATGGAAGGGACCCACATTGGAGCAGTTCATTAAGATCTGCAGCCTGTGGGAAGAACTCATGTTGGAAATGTTCATGGAGTATTATCTCCCATCTGAGGGACCTCATGCTGAAGTAGGGAAAGAGTGTGAGGAGCGCTTCCCCCAAGGAGGGAGTGGCAGAGACAACATGATTAAATGACTGCAACTCTCATTCCTTGTCCCCCCAGCACTGCTGGTAGGAAGAGGTAGAGAAAATTGGGAGTGAAGTTCAGCTCTGGAAGAAAGGAAGGGTGAGAGGAAGGTGCTTTTAAGATTCAGGTCTTATTTCTCATTATCCTACTCTGATTTGATTGATAATAAATTAGATTAAATTTCCCCAGGTCGAGTCTGTTTTGTCTGGACAGTAATTGGTGAATGATCTCTCTCTGTCCTTAGCCCAATCCAAAAGCCTTTTGTTCTATTTTCTCTCCTCTGTCGTGCTGAGGAGAGGAAGTAATAGAGCAGCTTTGGTGGGCACTTGGCATCCAGCCATGGTCAACACACCACAAATAATGATCATATATAATTAATGTTATAACCTGGTCATACTTTGGATTTTATAACTCTAAATATATGTTAAACACCATCAAAATGCATTAGGCTCCATTGCCTGAGAACACAGATTCAAATAACACATTTCAAAATGGTACATCAACAATGAATAGTGATCTGCTGTAAGATAATTATGTGTGTTGATTCTTTTTGAGTCAAACATCAGCTTAAGCTTTCATTCAAAGCGATTTTTTTAACTTGCCGTTATAAAGGTGATTGTACGCTAATGATATCCTGTAGAAGTAATTTTTCTCAGCTCCCCTGGCCACAACCTCATTGGGTTCATAGATGGGAACAGTCTCCATTTGCTCAGCCTGCATCATTCCAGGATTAGACAAGAGAACCTCATATTCAAACAAGGTAAAAACACTTAACTAGCTCAAAAAGGAATGTGATAGATGGAAAGTAACTGCTGGACAAAGGGACCATGCTTCAGAATGACAGTGGGTTAGTCTGAGATTTTATGCAAATTAAGAGAACTGTATTTGTAGCTACCAAGATATCAGATATGCTGGTGGATAGATACAAACACTTCAGTAAAAAGAAACAGCATTGTAAAAAGCAGTAGGGTGATAATGGAAGTGAATTTGTGCATTAAAAATGTTACCAACCCGCTTTGAAAGCAAAACTTGTCTCCATGTGGACTTCAAATAGTTCACTAAGTCTGATGCATTCTTATTAAAAAGAAAACAGAATAAACATATACAAAAAAAATTTGAAATTGGGAATCTTGAAAAGAAAAACACAACCTGACTAAGTTTGTGGGTTTTTTGGTTTTGGTGTTGTGTATTTTTCTTGGTTCAGAAAGATGTTCAGTTTGGAGAGATAGAACAAAATACATTAAAAAACACTTATATGTAAGTAGAAAGAGTAATTATCTTTTTTTTTTTTTTCTTTTTTCCCCCTCCCATGTATGAAAGCAGGGGTTTTATGCATACTTTAAATATTATGAGACTGTAAGAATTAGAAATATATAGTCCTCTCTGTGCCTAGGACACACACACAATACTTGCCATATAGAACTTTTAGAAAATATTGTTACATTTAATCATGCAAAAAATACTGCTGATGGAAAAGTCACACAGATAAACCAGTCTTTCAGTTCTGCTGAAATGAACCATACATTTAAATGACTTTTTACAGACATTATTACATGCTTTTGTTTGCTTTCTCTTATGGGCTTCTTTTAGCCCACATCACACAGGGGTTTCTGCACAGGGGTGCTGGGTGCAAAGGGCTGAATATAGCTGCATATTTGCCCCACTGAGTTCGCAGAACTCTACCAGGAATCTGGTCAGACACACTGACCTAAAAAACTGAGTGTGAGATGACACCAAAACTGTAAATGTTATTCAGAATGGGATGTAGTTATGGGATTATACAATCCAGTGATGTGCCTTCTTACACAATGCCAGTTATTTAGCCCTAATCATGTCTTTTCAGAAATTCTATTGCAAATTTAAGGGTGTTCAGAGAAGAGTGAAAAGAATGATGAGGAAATTGGAGGGGAAAAAATCACGTCAGGAAATGCAGAAAAGTCTGAGGTGTCTTCGGAGCTGGAGAAGATGTAAATCAGATAATTCTTTTTGATTACAGTGGGATTAGAAACTGTTTTAAGCAGGGACTGGTTTTTTGTTCTAAGCATCTGTCATTGGGTTTCCTGACAAGTTACTCATAACAACAACAAACTCTATACAGAAGGCAGAACAGTGAATTCCATTTTCCTGTCTGTAAACTCTTTGGAAGTTTAATGGGAATTTAACAAAGAACTGTGAATTCAAAAATGTCAAAAGATAATGATTCTTAATGTATCTTAATGTAGAACATGTCACATCATGGTTTTAAGTCAAGTAGTTAACTAGACTCAAAGACAACTGGACATTTGTAAAAACAGTAACAATTAAGAGTGTGTTATACAGTTAAAAGCTTCTAAAATAGAAACTTAACCTTTCAAAGCTGGTTGTCAATTTAATTAGTATGAAATCTGTTTGGACCTATAAAGGGGGGAAGGACATTAGGAAGTTTATCCATCTATTCTGGAATTCTTGTACTTTCTCCCATGTTAGTACTGAAGTGAAAGTATGCAATAAAATGGAGTATGCATTTGAATAAATTTGGAGATATACTCCATCACCAGGAATATGCATGGCAGACATATTCTTGCTCATAACATTTCTTATGAGAAAACAGTCAGTAAAACAGCATCTTTTAAACTTCAGTAGGAAAACACACCTAGATGTTAGGAAGTATGTCTAAATGCTAATTTGCATATATCTTATATTTTAACATTAAACAAATATAATTTCTCTCACTGAAGGTGTTTTAAGAAAAATACTAATAATTTCTAGACAATTAGAACATTACTGGTGAATGCCTTATTTCTTAAAATGTATGTAAATTAATATTCCATATATATATGCATCTACTGTCCAAAGTTGACCTTTATCTCCTTTATAAATTCCTTTGAGATGTCATAATTCTTTCATTGGTATTTGGTTTATTAAGGAAGTAGGTAATCTATTGTCTGCTCTAGAGATGTTTTCGTTATTTTTTTCAAATTTGTATCTCTGTTGGTCTGCCAAGCTCTTATAATTAGCTTGTTTTGTGCCTTCTAAAATAGTAAGCAAAATGTCCATGTTTATTAATTACTCACAGAACATAAACCAGAGATTAAACATAAAAATACTCGCATTCTTTTCACATGGATTTTTCATTATGTTAACTTATCTGAATTATTGTGGTGTTTTGTCCCACTGAAAATAAAAGAGTTGCAACTTGATTTCACTATTGGACTGTGTATATTATAGCCAAAGTGCAGAAAAGAATCCATCTCTGTGGACACCTTAATTTATTTTTCATAGATTAAAGTAGGTAGTAATGAAAATGTATTCTTCTTTCTTCCTTTCTTTAATTGTCTGGCTCATTTTTAATAAAAATTTAACTTTAGGAAGTATGGAAACAATGAATAGTTTGTATGCAGAGTTTGCAATAGTAATATTTAACTATTTTTAAGAATAAGAGTTATGAGTATGAGTATTTACTTTCCAATTTATATTTCAGATTTCTGTATAT
>JANHGN010017452.1:106836-125656 GCA_024605025.1 Megaceryle maxima | reverse complement strand
GGGTTGAGAACTGGCTGAACAATAGAGCTCAGAGGGTTGTGATCAGTGGTGCAGAGTCCAGCTGGTGACCTGTAAGTAGTGGTGTTCCCCAGGGGTCAGTTCTGGTTCCAGTCTTATTCAACATCTTCATGTTGAGACCTGAGGCTGTTTAGTTTGGAAAACAGAAGACTGAGAGGGGATCTTATTCGTGTTTACAGATATCTGAAGGGTGAGTGTCAAGTAGAAGGGGCCAGTCTCTTTCCAGTTGTGCCCTGTGATAGGATGAGAGGTAGTGGTTGCAAGGTGAAACACAGGAAGTTCCACCTCAATGTGAGGAAAAACTTCTTCCCTGTGAGATTGACAGAGCCTGGAACAGGCTGCCCAGAGAGGTTGTGGAGTCTTCTCTAGAGACTTTCATGACCTGCCTGGATCTGTTCCCATGTGGCCTGCCCCTGGGTGTTCCTACGTTGGCGGGGGGTTGGACTTGATGATCTCCAGAGGTCCTTTCCAAACCCTACCATTCTATGGTTCTGTGATTCATTGGTGTGTATTTGCAGGATTCCATGGAAAAAAAGATACAGCTCTGTGAACTGAACTCCAGCTGTTGATTTAACTCATAATGTCAAAATTTTTATAGCTACCAAAATATAATGAATCAGGGTTTGGAAAAAGTGAAGTGTCTCCTCTGTCTGAATTTCTTCAGACTACATAGGAATTGCTTTGGAAGTGCATATATATTTTTCCTGCTGCTGTGGTTCAAGAATTGGAAGCTTTCAACAAATGGTTAAGATTGTTTTCCTCTTGACATTTCTGTGGTCTTGCCTCCTCTCATCCTGGTGTTCAAAAGGCTCAGAATCAGAGTAGGCAACACTGTGTGTCTGTCTTTTTATCCTCTGAAGCTGATGTGAGTTTTAACTATTGAGGATTCTGCATTAAATGTTTAAGGAATTGTGTGAAAGGTATAAGAAAAAGTCTTGATAGTCACACTTGGAATACGTTCTTTCTCTAGATAAGGAAATTTCTAGTTCGAGGTATGACGTGTTTACTGCAGGCAATCAAAGTTTGCAAGTTATTTAAAAAAAAAAAAAGTTTAATAATGTGTATGAACTTGTAAACAGTCTAGTAGATTTAACTGTAGTTTCTGTTACATTACTTCATATTATCCAAAGTTGTTTTACTGTGTATTTTGTTACACATTTTGTTATTTAAGTCTAAAATGAAGAATGATTATTTTTACTTTCTGTTATTATTTGCATCTTTATTGTCCCTAATATCTTTATCATTTAACTTACTGTGCATTTTGAAATACTTTCAAAAGTGCCAGAAATACATTCTAAAAATAAAAATGGGGAAAAAAAAAAACAACGGGGGGGGGGGGAAGGCACCCTGCATGTAGGTGAAGAAGGTGATAAGAATTGCTTTAGTACTGGAGATGCCTTTTGATGGGAAGATTTATCATGGATAGATACCCTTACATTTCAGATGGTCCCAGTATTTAACATGTTAAGCTGGAAATCATACATCTTTCTGTAACTTCAACAAGACTTAAGCTAGTTATAACAAATAGTCTCTAAGAAGGCTTTTTTTTTAAATACAGAGAGGTTCTGCATTTTGTTTAAACATACTTGGCTCTGATATGAAGCTCAGGCAAAAATCCTAGAAAAGATGTAACATTTGCAGAATGTGAAGTCTAAGTGTTTTAGGCTGTTATTCAAAGTACACCTATTAATCTAAACAAAAATGTGGATGATGTATGTGCTGTGTGAGGTACGATAAAATACAGAAACTCTCTATCTCTGTGTGGCATGTAAGGCAGTGTGGTCAGTGGTGCATATCTGGGCCACATAAAACATTTAAAGTTTGTCTATTTACTGATTCCACATGGCTATGGTGTCCATCCTCAGGAAAACTGAAGGATTTACTGTGGCCTGTTGGTCCCAGGTACTCATTAAAGGTGGATAACAGGGTGGTTATCAGGGACTAGGAAATAAATGCTGGTTGTCTTTTATGAAGCAACGACTGTATCTTGCCAGTAGCGATATCCTAGATGTGATGGTATATTTGACTCTGTGTCTTTGATGGGACTACAAATGACTGAAGTTGTGTTACCTCTTCAGGAGTTGCTACTGCTAAATATCTGTCATATTGGAGCTTAAGATAGGGAGATTGTTTAAACAGAGCAAAGCACCTTGTTCTTTAAATGTGTTCCACAAGCACATGTAATTGGTCTTGCAAAAATTTGTCCTGAAGAGGTCTTGAAAAGTCAAACCTTCCCATGCTGCATTTGAGTGTGTTTCTTACAGACTCTGCTCTGATGTGTGCCCTAGAATATGTTCCATGCTTCACAGATACAGGGGGAATTGGCAGCAGTTCTCATTTTTAGGTGGCCCCTATGCTTTTCATCAGAATGATCGGTGCTGCTCAAAGCTTTTCAGCAGTACTCCGAAAATTGGATTTTCCTGCTGCAGGAATGAGGAGCAGAACTGTGCCACTTCTCCTGTGCTAAGGGGACAGGCAGAGGGAGATGGGCTGCACTAAAAGGCAAGGTCTCTGCCCAGCTCCCATAGCAGACTGAGCTGCCCTCTCACATTCTGCAGTGGCAGTAGCAGTCTGGCTTTTCAGGACTGTAGGTGGTGTGGGGTTATCCTATTCTGCTCTGCTGAAAGTTTTTGAGTAGGTTAGATCCTGTTTGAAGGTTTTGGAAGGAATTGTGAATTCCCAGGTTTGATTTTTATGGTTGTATGGAAAGGTTCTGCATCGCTGCTTGGGTGTTGCAAGGCAGCTCTGTTTTTTTCCTTTGTAAAGGAAGCTTTTTCCTCTTGGGTCACTGAAATTCAATAGGGTGAAAAGCCTGTGAGGAAGAGGTGTTCTTTTTCCCTTCAGATTTCATTAGAATAATGTATTTTCACCACATCTGAGAAATCACCCTCCCATTGTGGGCCTGTGCTGCTGCACACCAACTGAGCAGTGTGTTTACCAATGTCTGGCCAGTCCAAAGCTCTTTGAATAGGAGCAGGCAGAAGTTGCCTCCAGTAGGATCAGCAGCCATGGTAAGGAGAGTGTTGAGCCAAGGATCTCCTCTGTACTCATAAATGTTTGCTCAGGATACTAAATGAGGCAGGAAATTCTGGCAGTGCTGGGAGGTAATAAGTGAAGAGGCAGCTTGAACTTCAGAGCTTGTAGAACTTGATTTAGTCAAGAGCTAGGGTTTCATTGCTGTGCTACCAGAACTTTAAAGCTGGGAATTACAGAGTGGATACCCTTAGGGACTCTGAATTAAGACAAGCAGTGACTGGAACCACTATGTGGAACCGCATTGTTTCTTTAGAGACCTTTTCATTCCTGTATGACACTGTCCAACACACAGTCAATCCATCATCATCTTGATATTTGGAGAATACAATGCACAGCCGTCTGGTCTGGCTCTCCCATACTCAGCTTGAGTCTGGCAGGACTGATACTGAACTGGAGCTCATAAGCCCATATTGGAGCCAGTCTTCAGTTCAGTCAGTATCCATGGACTGTTTTTCCATTATTTGCCGTATTCTGACCTTATTCTAGATAATGAATATTGGCTTTTCTAGGTAGAAGGACAAATTCTGTGACTCTGTGTACATATGATAGACAGATTCTATGTATATTATAGGCAGGTATAAATATAGAAATTTGTATATATAAATATATATGTCACACAGAATATACATATATAAAAAGTATTTTCTCTGTAAAATTGACTACTCAAAATTTACATAATACAAGGATGTGTTTTGCAAAAGCAACTTTATTTTTGCCCTCTGAGGAAGTATTAGATGACATGAGAGTTTTGCTATAATGTTGCTTTATGTTATAAAGTAGTTATTGGATGAATCTGGATTATAAGGTGAATAATGCTATTGCCTGTAGGATTCCCATCTCATTTTAGGTGGTAAAGGTAAGTAGTGATTAGGGTAGATGCAAGAGGCAAAAGCAGGAAAAAGCAATACAGGGAAGTGCTCCTTTGTGCTCCACCTGATAGTTCCTAGATGGTTCTGTGCAAATAAATTAAATTAGACTTTTCACATCTAACCTGTCAGCTCATCATTTCTTTTTGTTCTGCAGTATGAAACGTCACTATTTCTACTGCCCAATATCCCAGGTGATGAGTACTCACAGTAAACAGACCCTCAGATATTTAGTTGGCCAGCTGTTCTAGGGTTCCTGAACCTTTTAAAGCACTTGAATATTTCAGTGGAACTGTCTGTAAATCTGCAACAAGTGTGGAGTTTTTTTTGTTTTGTTTTCCTCATACATTTCTCAACAAATTAGAATGATCTTGCAGAACAAGGAGAAGTGATCCTGTGTTTTCATTCTGACTCGTCTACTTCTTCACTGAATGCTTCTCAAGTGACTGCTTTGAATTTCTCAGTTTTTCCCACTGGTAAAATTGAGAAGATACAGAATACCTGGAGGAGCTCACAGAGGATGGGAGGAAGTTTGGGGCCCTCCAATACCAAAACAATGCAGTGAATTCCAGTGATTCCACTTCTGTTGAAGGGTTTTTAATGCTGTGCAACAAATACAATAGGACACTTGCATCTGAACAGTAAAGATAAAAAGAAATATTGAATAGCTGTCTTATCTGTTGGATGCCATCCATCTTATGTAATTAAAGACTATGCTATTGTGTGTTTAAACGCGGGAGGACAGGTTTCAAGATGCTTATGTGTATTTTGGTACTTAATTGATGGCAGTTTAGCTCTTACAAGAGTACCAAAGGTATAATTGTGCTAAGTACTGTATATCCACAGAGTAAGAAATGGATTGTGTCCCTTCATATGGTAAACGAGGATAGGATAAATAGTGAAAGTGAGGGGAATTCTCTACAATGATTGACCATGGCAAAAGGGCCCTAAGACTGTGGATTAAATGACATTCCCATAATTAGCACAGACACGTAACAAAGTTTAGAATTTCAGATGCATCTTATGACATAGTTGGACCAATTTTTGGTACTGTCATGGTGGTGTGAGAGTTGTGAGGTGGTTTGAGAAGTTACTGCCCTTTTATCCTCTGTGGGAGCCCACTGTCCCTGCAGTAGAGCCGACAGCAACACGTCTTGACAGATGAGTATCATAATGGCTTGTAGGTTAGACCAACCTGCTGGATGTTTCCTTCAACCAGCTGAGGAACATGCACCAGTTCTGCTACCCTGTCTGGGGTGGTGGGAGGGAGGGATAAAGGAGAAGTAATTAGGTGGCTTAAGAACAGTGACATCTTCAACTGCTGCAGGTGTCAACTCGGACTGTTGTCTGTCCACAGCTCAGTCTTGCTCAAGTGATTTGTCTCAAACCAGTACTACTAAGCTTATACAAAGTAGAAAATCAGGTTTAAATTGAGGGAACCATCTTGTTTCTCTTAGATCTTTATTTAGTCTCAGTGCTAAAAGCCAGAATCAGTTTTTCTCTCAGTCCTTGTTGCTTTCATGAGAAAACTTGTGTAAGAGTATTTTGGAAACAGGCCCAGTGTTTCCTTCTCTGCTATGGCAAATATGTAAATTTAAAACCTGACTGGATATTTATTTCGTTCCGTGTCTGAAGGGTTTATGCATGTGAGGATGGAAAAAAAACCAACAGGCAGGTATTTTAACTGTAACAAAATTTGGCGAGGATCCCCTGACAAGAAGGTGCAAAGTGATAAATTCTTTTGTAGCTTACATGATCTGTTGTGCTGTCCAAGTTGATTATGAAGCAGAACCATGATAGTATTGCCTGGATTTTTTTTTTTATTTTTTTTTTTTTCCCCCCCAGCTTGCTTAACTGGCATAATGATGTGAGTGTTGCAGGGAAGAGTTATATATTCTGTATTGGCTAATACATGGTTTTATATAACAATACTTTGTATGTGTATACAGTACTCGAGGTAGGCTATATTTCCTGGAATTTCAAACTAATTAAGTTGCCATTTGGTTTTCTCCCTTTTATTGCTAATCTGAAAGTTTCAAATACATTAACCAAAGATAAGTCTACCCTTGAAAGGGAGAATGATGCAGGACATACAGCATGGTACCTGTTCAGGGAGAAGGCGGACATAACGTCAAAGGGAGGGTTCAACATCCATCCTGTTCTTACACCCTAACTGAGACTGCTAGCATAGAAAATATTTTTTATACTCCTAGTTATTGATGTGTGGAAGATCCTGGCAGATTTCCTGTCAGGAAAGAAAATTCTGTGGAGGAAGCACTTCCTAGAACTGTAAGAGAGCTCTGAGGGGAAAGATGTGCAAGAAATTGCTAGAATGTGAAATACGCAAAGTATTTTTTTCACCCTAAAATTTTAATATTATCCAAATGTCTCTTTCCTGTTGGGTCTGTACTGTTTGCAAATAGATGTTTACATTTAGAATGCTGTTTATATAATATAATTTTTGCTGTTGTTTTTGTTTTAAACTGTAGGTATGAGAAGGTGCCAGTAATTCTAGTTGGTAACAAAGTGGACCTGGAAAGTGAGAGAGAAGTATCATCGAGTGAAGGCAGAGCCTTAGCTGAAGAATGGGGCTGCCCCTTTATGGAGACCTCTGCTAAAAGTAAAACAATGGTGGATGAGCTCTTTGCGGAAATTGTTAGACAAATGAACTATGCAGCACAGCCAGACAAAGATGATCCATGCTGTTCTGCGTGTAATATACAATAGCATTAAAAATGACCTAACCTGGACTTAATTTGCAGATATTTTGTAAGGTGGTAAAACTGTCTACTTCACTTCCTGGTTTGTGGGTCACTTGAAATACATCTGTAGTGAAGTAGCAACATGAACTCAGAGCTGAGCATTGAAAGTCAATCACTGACTCTGAATATAATTGGGTTAAATGACCACATCTCACCCATTTTTTTCCCTTTGAGCACCTGCAATTTTATGGCATAGCCAGTTGATCTACAGGGTCATTCCAGTCGAGCGTACGCATGTTTTCATGTCAGACAGCAACAACAGCAACTATTTTCAAAGAAGCTGAAAAACTTTTGGAAATGGGAAACAAAAGCAGCAGTGAGAATATCTCCGAAGACCGTTCACAGCTAGCATAAGCACGAAAGGAGAGCCAAGTTTTTCAGTGTCTAATTACCATGCTTCAGGACGTGCGCTATCACTTGTGGCCAAGTTTGTTCAGTCAAATATGTTGATTTCACCAGAACTTCTGACAATGTTAGAGAGAGAGGCTACCAGAGACCTATATAGTTTGGATTTTTTTCAAAATTGATGCTATTATTTCTACACTTTATCCCACATCTTGAAATAGAAAACATGGAACAAGTGTGTGAAATGAGAGGCAAGATCTGAAAAGAAACAATGGGTGAAGAAAGTTCTGGCATTGGAATGTTTTAAATCTTTCATTTTGCTGCTCAAAAATGGAGGATCGCTTCAGGTTTTGGTCTGCAAAAAGCCAAACAAACCCTCTGTTTACATAGCAGGAAGCATCTTTATTTATCACTTTACTGAACCAGGAGGAAGCAACTGTGATGAAAAAAAAAAAATTGCTGAGCCTTACTAACAAGGAACACTTTAATAGATTAACTAGTACCATCTTGTAAGGAAAATTAAGCCATGTTGCATCCATATGTTCCCTTTTGCAGAAACCTCGTGGGACAGTATGAACATCCTGCATTTTTAAGTTTGTTAAAGACAACAGTTTTTCTTGCCTTTAAGGGCTACGTTCTCTGGTGTGATCCCTAACTAACCTTTGGAAATCAAGTTTGCTATTTGATAGCTTTAATGTTGAAAACTTAAATTGAATAACCATGTGAAATCGTTTGGTTCAGAGGTGAAATAGTTATGGTTGTAATTCCTTAGGTGAGTGTGGAAATGGCTCTTTAATTGCCTGACACACTATTCAAAGGTTGCCCCAATTATTGGAGTGTTAAATGGTGGGAGCAAATATTTTATTTTGAAAGGATGCTCGAGCTCTGACTTGCTAGTTTCATAGCAGTGAAGTATTTATCATTTGCATGACTAATGGCACAGAAATACCTATTCTGAAGTCTTACAATCAAAGTATAGAAAAGTTTTCAATCACAATGTTTAGATTTTAATGCTGGAGAGACTGTCTTGACCTGGATCTTTTATAGGTAAAATTGGCCATAAAAATACAGAGTCACTGAGCCTGTGGTCTAAATAACACCATGCGTTTATTAGTTTTTCAATCTTGTGCGGTAACAGTGTAGTTCCTTGTGTTTAAATGAGTGAAACAGGGGTGCTGGGGGGTGTGTGTGTGTGTGTTGAGTGTGTATGTGTGTATGTATATGGCCCTTAGAAATGCTGTAATTGGAGTTAGGTTCGAGAGTTTTGCCTTCATCTGCAGAACTTCCTAAAAAAATGCTCTCATCTGCTACAAAGGAAACTGGAGTACAAAATGCTTTGCAGATTTTCATACATAAATATCCGTAACATTTTGAATTATAGTTCAGTGGATGATAACTAAAGGAAATCATATTAATGGAAGAGAACTGGCCATCTCTGCCCTTAATCTTTCAAGACCTTTCCATAAGCAATGTATCAAAGGGCATTTGATGTCACAAAACATTAAGCCTTACTAAAACATAAATGTAGCCCGTTTCCCACCTACCTTGCAAAGCTGTCGTTACCATACGTTGTTCTCATAGGGAGATAGGCACACTTTATTTCTGGCATCTGGATGCCCATTTTGGGTGCTCTGAATTGCCCTCCTAGAGGCACCTACCTCTTTCCATTGACTATATGGCAAACTTAGGCTTTTAACTTTGGTCCTCCGAGGCACACAACTTATATGCCTAAACTAGATGGTATGAATGTTCTCTTACCCCCTGCCCGCCCATTCTGTCAGCTGCCATGCTTAATCAAGATGTGAGATGTTTGAATTAATGATATTTCAGTGTTTGAGGAATCTAGATTGGGAAATGGTTTATTGAGCAGTGCAGCCTATCTGTAAAACAGCTTGTCAGTGTGAGATCTGTTGCATAAGCACAACAAAAAAAAAAAACACAAACCCCCAAACCAACCAACCAACCAAAACCAAATTTGAAACAGAGTTGGAAGTGTATGTTATGCAATGTTATTTACAGAGATATTAAAGATGTTACCTCACAGATTGTTCATCATCCAAGAAAATGTCATGAAGTACAGTATGAACAGTCTAACATGAAGTTCATAATATAAAACAGATGGATTTTTCATGCGGGAAAAATTGCACAGTACATTTATAACAAAATATTAATTAAAATATCTCCCAGTCTTGTTTCTTCATTACACTCTCCTGTTTTTAAAACCATAGGCCATATGTAAGCGACCACACAATGTGGCGGGAGGGAGGAAACATAAATGCTGTTTTTCATTGGGTAGTTCTGAGGAAGTAGTTATGCACTATTTGTATTTCCACTAATGTGAAGATAGTGGAGCTTGAAGCAATGACAGTTGCACTGGACAGAGATTTTTCAAATTATAGGGGTAGCAGGAAGGGAGGTGAGTGAGCCACACAGCAGCTTCGTGGCCACCCTGCAGGATTCATTGGTCTTGGGTCAGTGTTTCATTTATACCCTGATAGGATTACCAATTATAGCATTTGAAAGTTTCTTATAACATGCCTTAAAATATTATGATTTGTTCCAAAGACCCACTTTTCCTTTGGCTGTTTTTGTAGAATTGTACTTTCTACAAAGACAGCATTTCTCCAGTTTTGTTGGGCTTTAGTCGTTTTGGTTTGTTTTGGGGGGGGGGGGGTGGTATTTTGATTTTTTTTGGTTTTTTTGGGTTTTGTTGGGGTTGTTTGTTTGTTTGGGGGTTTTTTTTGGTTGGTTTCAGGTTTTTTTGTGTGTTTGGGGTTTTTTTTGTTTGGTTTGTTTTGTTTGTTTTTTTTTTAATGTCACAACTTTTATTCTTTTAAGCTATGATAGTGAGAGCAACTGTTTCCTCTTTCTGTTAATAACACACAGAAAAGCTAGTCAAATCAAACAAACCAGAAACAGATCAAGAGTATTAAACATAACTGCATTGGTTTTTGTTTTGATTTGTTATTTCATGTTGTGTCCTTCCCCCTGCCCACCCCTTCAGAGCATCAAAAATTTTGGTGACATTTTCTGTTCTGGTTCTAGCCTCTCCCTAACCCCAGTGCTACAGTTGCCATTACTTTTCTGTGGGAAAACTACTGGTGTTTGCTTTCCTGTATAGAATGTTGCCTAAAAATGTCAGCCATCTGGTTGGGGGGTTTTGTGCATGTTTGTTTTATTATTTTCTTTCTTTCTTTCTTTCTTTTGTTTATTTTCCTTTTTTTTTTTTTAAACCAATGTGCTGTCAAAGCACTGGTTAGGCTTTAATTGTGAAACTCCGCAACAAAAGCAAATGTTTGACAACTGCAGGAGGCTTTTATCTGCATTGTTGTGCATCTGTTAATTCTTGATCAGGGTTTGAAGAAAGACTGAAGTGGTTTCTGGAATCAGGCTTAATGCTGTTGATTTGGAGTTTCCTAGGGGTGAATTAATGTATTTCACAGTTAATTGTTGCGCTCTAATACAACTGGCAACTTGAAATGGGGCAACAGTTTGTTTTGTAACAATGTCAGTTGTTTAAACCTTGATGTTTCAAATAAAACAAGAATTGTACATAGAACTCAATGCAAACTCAGCAGTTGTATTTGGAGTTAAATTATTTTAACAAATAAATTTATTTAATGAAATCTCTTTTGCATTTCCTGTGTTGTCCATTTTGATTTGATCAAAAAGTTAATCAAAAGCTGACAAGGGCTACCCAGTGATTTGAAACAACACCCAACTATTTGCAGTTCATCTCAGTATTTCTTGCCAAAATGTTCTTCTACTACAATAGTAAGTTAAAAAGTATATTTACTTTTAATTTTTATGGATGGATGTGTGTTGTGATTTAAGTTACAAGCTTGATAAGGAGCTATAGCAAAGGGTTGGGGTTTTTTTTTTGTTTACTCTTCTTAGAAGGATATACAACAATCGGGAAGATAGGGCCCTTGCTATGGCAGGAGAATAGTACTTATAAAATTCAATGATGTACAGACTTGATGAATGTATGATATAGTTATAACATCGAGATTGGAAAGGCTTAGAAAACGGATTGTTTGTTATATCAGCTGTTCAATTGATGAGTGTTTTGCAGGCTTTCAGCACCATACAAAAGGAGTTAGCATTGGAAAGAGCTTCAAATACAATTAGCGTTGCAGAGATTTATAAATGAGCAGTTGAGCTAATTCTAACAGGATTATTCTAGATAATTGGCACCGATCAGCAGTTACATTTTAGTCATGACAGTATCACTAAAATGCCCTGTTTTCAGTAATGTTGGGTGCTTGGTGGCCTCTTGTTTTCATGTCATGCATGCCATAAGGAATGAGAAGCCCGAGGCTGGTGCATCTTAAAAGCTCCTGGTTCTATGGATAGTATAGAAGGCTGACACACACTGCAGATTTTATGTTTTCAATTTGCCCATTCATTTTGTAAACCAGTTCCAGGGGAACTTTTGCTGCTACATTCTTGCAGAATATCCTTCTGTTTTGCCTGAGAAGATACCTATACAGGGACAACGCGAATTTGTTGGGCTGTTCTGAACAGTTCCAAAAAAGTCAATGTGCAAGATGCTCTTTGATGCTCTTTTCTTCTTTTCTTTTTCTGTTTTGTTTTTTGTTTTGTTTTGTTTTTTTCCCCCTACTGCAGAGCACAACCCTATGAGAAAACTTTGTAAAATATTTTGTTTGGAAATAAATATCTTGTTACTGATCTTCCACAGGGATCAGTCTTACTGGATCACCAATATTTGGTCACTACTTCTGTTGCTTGACCAGGGAGTCACAGGCCTACATCTTCTATCCCAAGTTACCTTCAGTAACATTCTCTCCCTTGCCGTTTACCTGCTGCCTTGTGCTTTCTTCTCAATCGCAACAGCATTCTTCTTCTGAAAGCATGAAGAGTTACTCTGAAACGGCTCACACTTTTTTATTGCTCTATCTGATTCAGCATGAGTGTATTCAGTATGTAGTCCTGTCTCCCTTTTGCAGGCACCAAATTGATTGTTCCCTTTTAACAAATACAAATTTCCAGTTTCGGTGGCTCTGTTCGGATGCAGTAGTGCCCCAGAGAGTTCTCATATACATACTTTCTGTGTTACCATAAAACCTGCAGAAAGACTTTTTCTGGTTTTGAGGACTAATTGCAGTTATGGAATTTGCAGACATTTTGAGCTGCAGGATCTTTCTTTATAGGGAGGTCAGTTAATGCCTGTGATAATACATCTGGATTTTGACTCGAATTGTTACTAATCTGGGCTTTGTTTGATAGTTGACACATCATGTTTTCTTGTTTCTCTCACCTTCTCGTACTGGAGGTAAAGAGTATCAAGCCAGTTTGATATTTAATGTGTCTTTTTTTTTTAATTTTTTTTTTTCCTTCCATTGCTTACTATAATTACACTCATCATGTGGTCTTTTAATACTTTCAGATGACACTTTTACTTGAAAAGTGACCATAAAAGCACTATCTCAGCAGCTGGGCTACCTAACTGTATTCAGTTTTATCTGCACAAGCTTTACTAGATTTTTGTGCCTGTTTGCCTGTCAAAACCACCCCAGCCTGGAAGCAGGAACTGTTGTTGCTCTAGCTCTGTCTCTGAGGCGCAGACCAGGCAGAGCCCACACCAACATTCAGATGGTGGGTTGCATTTACAGGCTGGATTTCAAGTTGGTGGAAGGAAAAACCATGGAGCTGTGAACCAGGCACCATGTGATACTGGAATCTTCATCCCACTCTGCTGAAACTGTTTTTCTGTGTACTTTCTAGCACACATATTTGATTTGACTGGAATATGAAACAGTTTGGGGAGTGCTGAGAATTTATTTCAAGCTCTTCACAGGGCAGTGATCACTTACGTAGGCAACCAGATAACACATCTGCCTGGTTGTCCTGGGAGTGTTCACAAGGTGAGCCAGCCGTGTGGGAATCCCACTGACGAAAGGAAAAGCGGTTAGCTGGCAGGAGTGGAGGTGAATAGGGATGGATCTAGGTTAACAAGGTGAAAGTATAAAACTGAAAGATTGTTCAAGAAATAGATGTAGGTAGACTGAGAATGATATGTTGAATGGGAAAAATACAGCATTTATCACAGACTAAGATTAAGAGTACTCCTATGCAAAAATGCTTATTGGCTGGAGCTAGCAGGTAAGTCAGAGTAATGTATCTTAGAAGTAGCCTTCTACAAGACTTTTCTTTCAGTTTAAAGCATAAAGCTGCTTTCTGAGATGTTGAAGGGAAAGATTCTGAATACTTGGAATTTATTTCCTTCTTTTAGAATCCTTGTACAGTTCAGTAACCAAAACATTATCCCCAGACATCTCCAAATACTCCGAGACATGTCACCTCAGCTTTCCAGTTGTACAACACAGTTCAGAAAAACAAAACCTGTTTTCATCCTACAGCTGAGTATATACTCTGTTTTACAGCTTTTTGGTTATTACATATGCTTCTTTTTACTGTTTATCCTCTGTTCTTGCAGATGGAATAGATCATCAAACTGAATAAAGGTCACCTTGAAGTTCTGAAGTTCTCAATATGAGACAAGGTGATCAGGCTTTTTATTCCTTTCCAAATAATCAAGTAGACCTCCAGTTTTCTCAGGGTGATCAGTCTGTCACAGATTTCTGTCACAGGGTTTCTTTTTTTTTTTTCAGTGATTCTAAGCATAAAATGAGGATGCATCATTCTTCACGTGCTAAATGCTTGAAAGCATTCTTTTAAGACCTGCACCTTTCTGGTATGAACCACTGGGAAATTGCCCTGAAAACCCACTATCTCAGCACATGGGTCTGAACTCAGACAAGTTATAAGCCTCTGAAGAAGTGGTTTACCTAGTATGAAGAGGGTTAGAAGTCTGCATCCAAACTCTTCAGCTGCCACTGGATATGCTTTCAGCTATTTGGAGTTTAGTAACTGATGGGTGCAAGGTGCAGTCCTTGTTTTCATACATATGTACACACTGGGTAGGAGCTGAGAAACAAAGCAGGAAAGAGTCAGATGAGACTGTTCAGCAGGGAGGATTTCCAACTGTAGATGTCAATGTATCTTGTTCAAGGAATAGAAATCAGCTTTACTGACAGTGAAGTCCTCTGGGAGCAGATTCAGAGGTGGACTTGATTAACACCAGTGGCAGAGGACTGTTCTGAATGCATGAACCTCATAAACTGCCTGATGGGTCATGACTGACACAGTGACACAAGAAAAGCTTTCCAAAAATGTTAGTGTAATTCTACTTTGAAGCCTTCCCTATTTAAGTGAGGCAATAATACGTTAACCTTTACAGTATTTGTTGTGTGAGATTTTAATTACAGGAACACAACTTGTTAATCAAAAAAAGTTGGGATTCTGCAAAGCAAATGAATGGCATGTAAGCTTTTATTGATAGAAAGTAAATGAATGAGGACCCTCAATGCTATATGAATTAATACACTTCTCAAATTCTCCATGAAGCCTCCAAAAAGTCAGTTGTATCTGGTGCTGCTATAACAGGGTAGGATTATTTCCAAATGTGTATTTCCCTACCTCTTTTCTAGCTAAAGTTTATATTTTTTCTGGTGTGGGTTTACTGCACATTTCTTTTAGGGAAGGAAACCCTTAAAGTGAGTCAGATGCAGTACTGATTTCATATTTAGCTTTGTGTTTTAAGATGGAGGGAGATAACCAAAATCTCTTGTAGCTATGCCTAAATTTTCAGGGAAAGATACAGCTGTGAAGATTCAAGGCTTTCCAGAAGTCTTCATAAGACTTGTCACCTTTTTATTAGGTGAACTCAAGCACCCTTTCTTCATGGAAGGTGGTATTTGTGGTTATTTCTGGGAATGTGCTTATTCAAACAGTCAGAGATCATGAAGTGTGGGTGTGCATTTACAGCATGATTTCTAGTCTTGGTGTTACTTGCATGACAGTTTAGTGTGATAATCACAAATCTCTCCATCTAAAGGGAGACTTAAACTATCAGGTGGACATCCTTAATCCAGGAAGTCAACATCCACCTAGACACAAGCTGTACTGAGATGACAGCAGGGAGGGACCTCTCATCTCTGCTTCAGATCTAAAGCAAAACATTCATTTTTGGGGTCACTTTTCATCATTAGAAGAAATCTGAAGAGTAACAAATGTTTTTTTTTCTCCCCATCAGCAGAAGGCAGCTCCAGTTTCAGAGTATTTTGTTTTGTTTTGTTTTGTCCAAAACCATACATTGATAAAAACTTCATGTTTGTCAGTGTGTAGGAAGGCTAGTGACAAGGAAGATTTACTGTTCATCAAAGTACATGGCTCTTCACCCTAGGCAATTCACCTTTGCTGTTGGGTAAGCATCATGTTCAGCTTTTTTTCTACATGAAAAACAACTTGTTTCACATAGTACAAGAGATACTTCCTCCTTCTTTTCCTTTCTTTGCACATAGCAGCTACTCTATGTTCTCGAATCAATAGTTCATGGCAGAAGCCACCTATTCCCTGCTCTCAGGTGATGTTCTGACTCAGAAATGTACAGAACCTATGTATCACTAAAACTATAAACCTAGTTTGTTTGTTTGCTTGTTCATAAATGGCAAAGTTTTCCAAGACATTATGAAGACAACACTTTTAAATAAAAGTTTGTGATGCTACCTCATTGTTAAAATTTTTCATTTGTTCCAAATTTTGGCATGTTTGTCTAAAACAAACAAAACAAAACACCCCAAACAATAACAACAACACACCCAAAGCAAAACAAAAAACCAGCCAAACAAAACCACAATCATACAACAACCAAACCAACAAAATCAAAACTCAAACAGTAAACCCAAAGAAACCATAGAAGCCCAATTGGCGTTTCCTTATCTTGATAACTCAAACAACAACAAAAAAATTATCAGCAACAATTTATCATGCCTATGTGTCCAGAAACCTAGAAATGCAAATAAAAAGGAGTGAAAAGGGAAGACTTGGGGGGGTGGGAGAGGAGTGAGAAGGGTTCTGACTTTTCACTGAGTTTGGATGGCAATATCAAAATAATCCATAAATATCTCTGATCAGGTATAAGATGATGAGGAGGGAAGCAGGTGATCACTTCAGACTCAATGGCAGTAATGTAGAAAAGTTCAAGAAAAAGGAAAGTTCACTGTCCTCTACCCAGAGGAGCCTCCCTATAAGAAGTGCTTGAATGAACAGTGTTTGCCACTGTCAGATGTACAATGGGTGACGAGCAGCATGCTCCAGTAATGGTGCTGAGAAAGCTGGATGAGTATTGCAGCAGCTGCTATGTTCACCTTCTTTAGCAAAGCTTCCCTGCAGACCACAGCTGGGACTTAGTGTGTTTAGAAATGCACAGCTACTTTAACTGATCATGTAATTGCTCTCAAACCTGTGTTAAGAGAACAACCTGCAGATGCCGTCCATCACAAAGGAATAGGGTGCCATCCTTCTCTGCAAAGCACTGGTCAGTAGCTGTGCAGGTGGAGCATGATGAGTAATTGCCCTGTCTTGAGAAACCACCAAGGATCTTTCCAGACAATCTGGCCTAATTTGGCTTCCATGACTTCAGAGGTCACCTCTCTGCCACCCTGTGAAAGGGGTATGGCCTCCCTGATGAGCTGCATGTCCCTCCTTCTGACCAGCTGCATGTTGGTATGGTCCCAGATATCTCTGCTACTGGATTTCTTCTGGATCAAAAGTCTTTGCTGATGTTGTTTTCTGTCACATCACCCAATATGTGCACTAACTGACTGACCTAAAGATCACTTGGCAGTTCTTTTTGCTCTGTGTGAGAAACAATCTCTGAGATCATCCCTCAGACTAATTAAGCAGAGATCCTCTCTAATCCCAGTAAAGCAGACCTCTCATTGCCCTGACTTTGTGTGGACAGACTCCATAAAAGGTCTGGCCACTGCCTGATTGATGAGGCAACTCTGTACTGGCCAAGATAAATGTGCTGCCAAAGGTGTATCGGTGGGGTAATTCAGCATCCATGCTGCCAGATCTGCTAGGATGTTTGAGTGTGTAAATTTTGCTGAGAGAACACCAAGAGAAGCTTGATGCCCCAGAATGTGATGTCCTCCCTGCATTGGTTTCTTATGCTATGAAATGACCACGATGCTGCACTATGGGTGCATTTCCAGACGTCTTTCTCCAGGATGTGCTTCCTGCACACCACCCTGACAACAACCTTAGGAAAACCCATGTGCTGCTACCTGCAGTTGAGCTGCAAACCACACCATCTCACAGGCTGGCTCAGGCCCTGGCCCTTGGCATGCCTGCCCTGCATCCAAGCCAGAGCTGAATTGTCCTTGCTGCTGGAAATGGCATGTTGCAGGCCTGAGGGACCCTCTCCAGAGAAACACAAGAAGTGAGATGCAGAGGACAGTTCTCTACTCAGAGATGTTCAGGGTGTGCAGAGAGGACTTGGCCACCTTCAAGTCACTGAAGGCACAGGAGATGATGGGACACCTTGTGTCAGGGTAGCACGTAGAATGTTTTCCCTCTCTCTGAATGTCTCTCTACCAGCACATCTGAGGTTCTTCAAAGGATGGGGCATTTCATACTGTCTCATCTCTCAACAGGCGCATCTTACAAAACACTTGGCTTTTCTAATACTGACCAAAGCACTAGTGGAGAGTATGGAGCAGGAATTTTTTTCCTGTAGTTAACTGAACAGTCATAGAAACCAGAGGGTTTCTGAGGTTCCAAATAAAAATGGGGTGAAACCTGCCAAGGCTCCTCATCTAGTAATTACAACAGAACAGTGTTTAAAATGTTCTACCAGAACCAGTCAGATGCTCATGGTAAAAGCAGGCTTTTGAAGGCCTATCTTAAAAGTCTATAAAAAAATAGAATACTCTGTTGAACATCTCCAAGAAGGTAACAGTTGATCCTCAGTTAAAGCAGTTAGTTTCCAGCTAAGATGGAGTTTTCTGAATTCTTTATTCTGCACAACTATTGTATAAAGATTTTGGAAAAGGTGAGCGCTTGCTTTTCCATCAGCTGAGTGCCTCAAAGGGGAGTTGAACTTGGGACAAAGGATCACAACTGGCCCATCCTTCCCAGCTTTTTTGTGTTGCAGCAGGGAGACAGCTTTGCACACATCATGTTCAAGTCTGGAAATAAGAAATCCTTTCTTCTGCTGATGCTTAACAGCCCCTTTACTGGTGATTTACCTGGACATGCATGTAACCTTCATCATCAGTCTCTTGGTGGGCTAACGATCTCTTGTGGTGAATTTTGTTTAAAAAAACATAATTTTTTGGCTCCTCTTTGTTGAGTTTATAGACTATACTTATATCATGCTCTCAGGCAATGATCTTTAAACTCTTGAATAAAATGGATGTTACATCCTCATTTCATGCTTGCGGAAAGGAAGCCATGGAGACAGGCACCCAAGGGAGCATTCCATGGCAAAACTCATGTCTCTGAGTGAAATTCCCTCCTGTAACTATAAATGACAATAAAAAAATTAAACTCTGAAACTAAAGGAACTTGAAAAACCGTTGGGTCCGGAACCGCCCTGCTTCTAAGTGCATCGACACATACAAAATGTAAGACACCATGGGAGTAAAGGAAGTTTGTATTATTTGTATTTGTTATAAAAACTCAGAGCATCAATCTTTCTTCTTCCTTTCTTTGAAAAATGCCAGTGAAGTAAGAAGTAGCTCTCTAAATTTTGTACTTATTAAAATAGTCTGGCAAAACATAAACTCTACTCCAGTCCTTTTAGTGCTGTATGTGGCAAAAGAGACACAAAGCACTTCAAGCACTCAAATGGGGAATATCCTGGAAAGGGACAGTGTGAATAAAGCCAGATTTTGTGATGACAGGGAAACAGGAGGTCAGGCT
>JANHGN010017452.1:86435-106736 GCA_024605025.1 Megaceryle maxima | reverse complement strand
TAAAATAGTCTGGCAAAACATAAACTCTACTCCAGTCCTTTTAGTGCTGTATGTGGCAAAAGAGACACAAAGCACTTAAATGGGGAATATCCTGGAAAGGGACAGTGTGAATAAAGCCAGATTTTGTGATGACAGGGAAACAGGAGGTCAGGCTTAGTAAATTGGCTAGAATTATTTTTAAAGGCCTATTAGAAACTCCAAAGTGTGCATTTGTGTGTAATGGCACATTTCTGCTCGCAACTGTAGTGGTCAGAGGAAATGCAAGAGGCTTTTTGGGGAGGGTGAGTCTTCACATTCTGGATTGGTGGATGGGAAAGGTGGGAGGAAGGAGGCAACTTGTCTCTTACACATATCTTGGTTCTAGATGCTGAATGGTTTTCCTGATCCTTAACTGATGGGGGAGAATGAAAAAAAAGCAGCAAAGCTTTGTGAAACTGATCTCAGAGGTTATATATGTAAAAACATGCTTGCTGGTCTATTCAGCAACACAGTGATGAATAGTGAGCCCCTTTAGAGACTCTCCAAGCCTCCTCACTCAGGGAGGCAGATCCTTCTACAGCTAATTGCTCAAGTGGCAAGCATGGTGCACTCTGGCTTATAAGTACACGGGACAACCTGAATGGACTGCGGAAAGAGTGATTTCAAAGACAGATTTTGCTTTTCATGCCAAACCCAGGAGAACTGTGGGAAAAAAAGTTTGTAATAATAGTAACTGCTTTTACTGATAGAGAAATTTGAAGCTGGAGAGGGAGCAATAAGAAAATGGCTACAGGACAGAAATCAGTGTGTGAATTTTCCTCACAGAAACAGTGGCAATCCAATGAAATCCACAAACCAAAACAAACCAAAAACCTCTAAATGCTCTTTCTTTCCTAAACAGGAAAGCAAAAGCAACAGCTGAAATACCAGGTCTCACTATCAAAATGTCGCACAACTTAGACCTGCTCTGAAGGGATCTTGTGAGGTGATTCAAGAAGGCAGTTTCTACTGGCAGGTACCTATAGGAAATGCTTCTAAGAGCTGCAAAAAACAGCTTTTCCAAAAAAAACCCCACATTTTCAGGATGAGGTCAGCTGACATCCAGTAAAATCACTTTGTCTGAAATAGCCTTCAAGGGAAAAAAGAAACCAAACCTTGTTGTATACCTGTGCACCTTTGAATTGGGCAAGGAGGATGAAGGTACACGCAGAATTTTCGTCTCAGATGAGGCCATGAAAGAGTTTGGACATAGTCAAGGCAAGCCTGAATGGAGAAGATAAAGGGGAAGAAATACCTAGTGGGCAAGCACCATGACAGAGTCTCCAGCTGCCTCCAGTGGCAGCAGGCCCAGAGGTGGTGCAGAGCCTTGGGAGCAGAGTCTCCTCCCTGGCACTGCCCATTTGATGGCCCATAATAATGGGGGCCCCTTCTCTCTGCTCATGGAAAAAGACTAGTGGTCAGGCCTCTGCTCCTTCATCAGCATCAGCGCTCGGCCCTTCTGTGCAATGTACACCCACATGCCACCCTGTGATTAAAGTCTCATCCGGCAAATTGTTAAATGAACATTCTAGTGAGGGAGGCTCTTCTATCTGCAGGCTGAACAAGCAATTCAGTCATTTTGTAAAGTTTGCTGGTATGTCCTCTATTTCTTCTTCTTCAGTGAAGAGAGACCTTTGGTTTTCAGGCAAGAAAGTAGGTGCAAGCTCCTCTGAAGCTACACGAAAATCCCATGCTCATCACCTATTGCACAGGCAGTAATAATTAGAAACTACAAGAAGCAAAACACAGTCTCTGCATTTGATCTCCTTCAAATGGAGTCAGCAAGGGTGTCTTTAAGTGAGTGACAGGAGCTGGGCTTTGTATTTCATTTCCTTCATTTTCTCCTCATATTTTCAGCTAAAAGCAGCTTTCTTTTATTGAAGCTCTCACAAACTGTCACTCTCTCCAGTTTAGATGGATGATAAGTCTTAGTGACGACTATGCTCTCTCCTTTCTCCACCCAATGGCTTTCAAATGAGTCGTTCAAGCCTGGGAGGTGCTCATTTATTATTTTCCGTGAGCACTGCCAGTGCTAATTGCGATTCACAGCACTAAGGCAGTGTTGGTGGGATGCAAGGTTGGAGGATGTATCTATCCCTGATTGAGCATGGCTTTTGGAAGCAACTTCCTTTTGCCATCACTTGATACGGATTTGAAATCTACTTCCAGTGCCTGTTCTGCAGGTGTTTGGAATTCAGTGTTTTGTGAACCTTCCCGCTGGTTGTCTTTCTGGGTAGAAAATGTGCTGTGTGCCTTTGTGGGCTGCCCTTCTCTCTGTGAGCCTCTTCTGTGGTCACAGGATGGGAAGTATGAGCACCTCCCACCTGGAGCTGCCCTGGACATTCATGAACGCAGATCAAGTGATTGCCAAGTCTTCAAAGCTGTCTGTCAGACTGTTGGCCCAGCTGTAAGCACAGGAGATGTCACTGCTAGTGCCGAATGGGGAATACACTCAAGTACTTCAGTTAAATATCATCCTACTTACACTGCAGAAATCTTCTAAGAAGTTTATCTTCTCACTAGTCCTGGCTCTGCTCTACGCTGTGCAAAAAGGTTTCCTCTTCCACACTAAAGACTCTGGGACTTGATCAGCTTTTGCTGACCCACCCAGCAGAAGAGCTTTCTGGTGCTGTCAAACCTGTCATTCCCACTCACTTAGTAAAGGCACTCAAGGCACTGGAATGGCAAGAACGGGCAAAAGATGTTTCTGATTATTAACTGAAACAGGCAGGAGACAAAGGGGGAGGGAAAAATGATTCATTTTAATGCAGCAAGAGGTGAAGAATTGAGTATGCTCTCCTTCCAAACTGGCAACAGTGATTAATAGAGCTGCTAATGACCCGGAACAGCAGTGCGGGGGCAGAACAGGCTGGTAGCAAAATATACACTCATCTTCATAAATACCGGGGAAGACTGGAGGACTTTGGTGCTAACTGGGAAAACTAGATACATAGCACAGTGGTGGGTGGAAATCCTTTTTGAGATGCACGTGGAAAGGGATGATTTGAAGTTTTCACCATATATGGACCGTATGTCCTAGACTAATTCAAGTCACTTTGATCCAGGCATCTTTGCACTTTATTGTGTTCAATAAGTTGGTCTCCAAAAAGATTTCAAACCTGAACATTGACAAACTACTGAAGATCTTTATAAATATATTGAAATATCATTCAGCATTATGTGTACATGCCATTTCATAGCATACATCAGAAGCAGCAAAGTGAGACAGAGACAAGAACAAGACATATTAGCAATATATAAAAATTTTGCCATGAAAAAATGAGAATTATTAGAGTCAGAGATTAGGCTAATACAGTGAATCTAAGAGGTGAAGATGTGGCAGCTGGTGAGTTGTGCAGTGAATGTAGGTCCAGCAGAATCCAAGCACCTTCTCATAGCATCATCAGAAGGGAAAAACATCTGAAGACAGCATAAATACAAGGCAGTGGAATTCATTGCATGTGATAACCACAGTCAAGAAATTGGTAATGCTGAAATGGATGCAACTCTTAAATGGAGAGTGATGGGGAGGAAGTACACCACCACCCATAATACTCCAGAGCTGTCCAAACCAATGTCTTGAACATTCATTAGCCACTGCTGGAAACAGGGGAAAAGACAAAGTGCATCTAATGCTCAGGTGAGGTGGTCCAGTGGAGTCAAATTATCTGCTGATGCCAAGAGTAGCACCTGACCCTTCCTGGTGACCTTCTCACCCAGTCACAGCAACAGCTCAGGTATGGTACAAACATGACAAACAGAACCTGAAGGAGGATGAAGGTCCTTCTAGGAGCACTAAAATGTGCTTGAAGAGGATCCTTTAAGGAAAAGTGTCTTGTTTTCAGGGGAGTAAGTCTGAGTGCCCTGGCTCATGCTGGGAACATGGTTGCTGCTTTGCATTTAATCCTGCAATTATTAATAATTGAAATTCTCTGCCAGCTGGTGGGTATCTGGCAACCTGCGTGTCTGAGTCAGATCTCTGTGTAGCACCCGCTCCGAGCTGGCTCCAGGGCTGAAGCCATCTCCTTGTTGGAAACCTCCACAGAGGAGCCAGCCAGAGGACAGACTGCAGGTCCACTAACAGAGAAGCTTCTCGCGAGCAGGTTGGCGCAGTGCTGGCTGCGTGTGCTGTGCCTGTCCTTGCACAGCCCTCGCAGATGGGCAGCGCCCTTGGTGAAGCCTGAGTAGAGGCCCACCCAGGGGCAGCTACAGCCAAGACAGAAGGCAGAGGTCTCCTGGGCACCCAGCACCAATGCCCCACCATTATGGAGGTCTTGCATAATGGTGCATAGCTAACAGCCTGAGATGCTTGTGCCCTGGCAGCTGCATCACTGCCTGTGTGTCCCACCTGAAGAACCTCTCTCCTGCCACCGCGTTTCCCTGAGCGTCGGAGTCAGAGGGGAATGGGTCTGCAAACCACACACCAGTGCAAGGAAAGGCACAGAAAACCAATGGCAAACCCCTTAAATTACAGAGGTGTTTGAAGTCCATGGGTCTGGCTTGCTGAACAAAAGGCATATTTTTTTTAGTGTAAGAAACTGTCATGTAACAGCAGGTGCATAAGGTGGGAAAGGAGAGGGAATGGGATGTATAGCATCATTAAAATCAGGTAGCATTTTCTGGGGTCATATCCCTCTTCTTGTACCATTAAAGCTGATGGGAAATTTGTGACCAATTCCTGTGTATACCGACATCTCAGAGCAAGAAAAAGTCAAATAATATATTCTTAAAACTCCTTTAAAAGGAATCAAGTATGTGCACACATGAAACTGGAAAGCTCACTTGCAGCCTGCCCTGTAAGCTGATCTCTGACAGGAGCAGCAAACTGCAACTGAGTTTTAAATGCAGCTTCTTGATTGCTGTCCCTGGATGTGACTTACTGTAACATATGCCATATGCAAAAGGGAACGCTGACCTTGCATGCCAAAAAAGAGGCTCCTTTGAGCCTCGCATTATGATGCTGTGTTTATGGGCAAATAAAAAATAATTTCTCTGGATTGTTCCTATTTGCTTTACCAGCTGTCCCTCAAAGCACTGGAGCAGATAATCTGGATGGTTTGGTAGCAGTTCAGTTGCAAAATCATTGCTACTCAGTTGACTGCCATAAACTGCAAGGAAAGATCAGCCTTGATGGATGAAAGTGGGCTGACCATCACATATCAGATGTCCCCCTGGATGGTCATCTGTGACTGTGCAAGGAAGAGGGCTTTACAGTAGGAGCAAATAGTGATGTAAGATGCACAAGTCTCTCTGAGGAAGGGGTTTACAGCACCTGGCCTGTTCCCAGTGGTCCCACCAGTGTCAAATAATGGGCAAATACAAGTAGGCACAACCCTCTTTGCAAGACAGGGAGCTTTGTGGTGAATTCCTGGTATCAGTAATTTAAGGGCTGCCATCCTAAGTGATGCTGCTGGGATGGAAGCTGATGCCGATCAGATGCTCAGAGCAAAAACACCCCAGAGAAGTACTTCAGCCCAAACAATAAACAGAAGCTGATACTGCATCAGTTTTTACTACGAGACTGCCCGAGTCCTGTGTTTTTGCTGGCAGAGGACAATCAGGCAGTCAAGGAAGGCACCCTGACTCAACTTCAACACATCTCCAAAATAACCCACGAATTTACTGCCTGTGAACTGTGCTTCCCCCTGCAGCGTGCAGTGGCATTTGCCAAGGTGCAGGGGCAGGACCAGCAGTATCCAGCATCACAGGGCCTCACACCAGCCAGAATTAAGAGGAGGCAGCGTGGCAGTGCCTTCAGGAAGCAGCAGCTTTGCCGATTGCATTTTTTAAACTTGAGTTCCCACCATGTTCCGCTCAATACTGGATGAGATGGTGCATTAAAAATAGTACCATGTACAGAAACAGGCAAACTGGCAGGGTCAGCCACACACGTTGCTTTTGCTTCTGTGAGGACAGGATTGTCGTATTCGATAGAGTGGTGGAAAAGCTAGGTTTAGCACAAACACCCTGACCTCCTCCCTTTGGACCCATTCTGTCTCCTTACATTCCCATCCTCAAAATACTTTAAAAAGATGCTTAAGAAGTCATTTTTCAAGAAGAGGAAATTAATTCTGAGAGAAAAAAAGCACACCATCACTTCTGCTATTCAGACACAACAGGGTGACTTAACTACTGTTTCAGCAACTTGTGTAGTTAAAGCAAAACCTAATTATTTCCTTCTACCTCTGACTCCAGCTTTATGTCTTAGAGTTAAAATAGACAAAATGAGCCATTTTTCAGGAGAGAGCTTGGTACCACTGGAAAAATGTGCCTCCCCAAAAGCCTCCTCATTTTTAGTACAACGTTCATGTTTGTTTTCACTTTCTCCTTTGTTAAACGTTTTAGGCAACTCAGCTGAAGCCCTCACCATCAAACCAGCCTTTTAGCAGTAATGACATAAATTACATTGTTCTCTTGGGCTCACAGCACCCCGCTATTAAATCTAACCATGGCAGCTTGGCAAATCATATGTGAGGCAGCTGTTTCCTTTCTCCCCTGCCTCCGCCCTCCACCCCTTTTTTTTGCCTTGCATGAACAAGATGTGTGCTCTGAGGGACATGCTGCACCCCAATCCTTTTGCTTAAGGTGCTCTGTGCAGAGCCACATGTCTTCCTAAAATACTCACGGTTCATGTGGGGATAGAGACCAGCTCTTGGTGCCAGCCCACCACACCCCTCCAGAAGCATAAGCTCAAGCGCCCAGAGTGGTTTCATGGCACAGAACTGGTTGAAGCACCATGACTTAACTCAGCCACTTTCATCACGCAGGGACAAATCCTAGCTCCTACCACTGGGGCATGTCATCTTGGTGTGGTGCAGCTCCAGAGCTGACCATGCTGATGCTTAGAATATGTTGCCAGGAGTCTGTGCCCAATCAAAAAACCCTGGGTGTTTCTTCATTTTCCTTGGTGTTTGCTGAAATGATTTTACCTGTGTTTGCTCAGCATCATTATCTACCCAGGTTGGGCTACCCTGGGAAAGCTATCAGCTTGCAAAAGATGTACCTGTATGTATCCTGCTTCAAAGGGCACATTTTCATCCTTAGATTGCCCTGCCAGCAATGGAAATTTTCATGCTGTGCAGTTATTCAATGACAAAAATGCAGGCTAAAAGATTGTTACTTTGCAATCAGTGTTGTTTAACATACACATGAAATCGGTACCGCACCAGTCATACTTCCCCTTGGGATGGATGTCTTCCATGGGGACACATGGCATGTGGCCCTGGTCAGTACCCAGTGCAGCAGCATGAGCTGGCTGGTGCACTGGCCACTCCTGGCTATCCTTGTCCCCATGTGGCCTCAAGACAACCTGCCACATGTGAATGAACATGCCCAGGAACACCAACCTGCTTCCCACTGAAATCCTTCCCTAGTGCTGCTGCATCGCTGCCAGCTGGTCAGGCAACACACAGTTTGTACCCTCATGGGAACCTCAGTACTCCAAGCCAGCATTACCTGGAGGGCATCGTCTGCAGGCTCAATCATAGAAATTAGGAGCCCTGTGACTGATTTGGGCCTATGCAATGAAAAAAATGAAACCCAAACCTCAAGCCTATTTTTCTTCGGCACGAGCGGAGAGTCTTGTCTCCTGATGAACTTTATTCTGCACAACAGCAACCAAAATAAAATGAACAGTATCTAAATAGGATTTGTTAGTAAACAAACAAGGTTAAACAGGTTAAGTTGTGGAAATAAAAGTCTCTGTGTTTGTATCTTGAAGCAGATAGATGCCTGAATGTCTGTATCAGGGATACACATTCCTGTGAGACATATTTGCTGGCCCTGCAGTGCAGAAAGACAGGCACTGCAACCCTTTGCCTCAACCAGCAAAACCTACCTGTGCTCAGAAGGGAGGGAAATGTTTTTCCTCCCAGGTTTCAGAAAGCTGGTTTGGAGACAGAGATCTGAGGTGGCAGTAATGGCAAGGGAAATGCACCTCCCTTGTGGCTTAGCTGGACAAAGGGAGAAGCAACACTAAGCCACTCTGCCCTGCCTAATGGAGGGAGGCACAGGGCCACAGTTTACACAGATGCCACCCCTCACCCAACACATGCCCTCTCCCGAATACTGAGCAGCATGAGTAAAAGAAAGGAAATAGTGACTATTTCCCAGCCACTGTGTCTGTCACCCAAACATTGTGCTGACCTGCCCCATAGTGTCCCAATATATAGGGCACAAGAGGAGCTGTTGCTGGTCTCCTTCCAGCTCTAGTACAAGAGGCATAAGGTAGAGAGTGGGCATGAGCAGCGGTAGCTTCTCTGGCCCAAGGAAGGATGGAGAAAGCATGTGGGATAACCACTAACTTTGGCTGGGTCTGTGACTAACCTTGCAGAAAAGCCTCTGCCTGTTTACAAAGTGCCTGGGTTTGCAGGCATAGTCATCTAGAAACCCTTTGGAGATGATGAAGGTTTTCTCAGACATCAAAGGCGGGATTCAGATCTGGTTGGTGGACTCCTAAATTTATTCCTCTCACCTTCCAGTGGACACTTAAATCTGGTCATCTGAATCATTCTTCAGGCTCCATTAACAGCAGTAGGGTGTAGACACCTGGTTCATCTTTAGTCACCTATATTTACATGTGCAAATTTAAATTACTATTTTTGAGGGGGAATCCCACCCCAGATATTCATTATTGTCCCTTGATGGGCAACCACATAAAGGATTGTGGGAGTCCACCCACTCCATTTCAATGCAACTTCCTCAGGGACTTTAGCATAATGAAGAGATGCCACAGTGAAGTGACTATTGTTCACATGCCTCGTGATGGAGTCCTGCTGTTGTGGTGACAACCCCAGCAAGTGGGTGGAACGGTCAGATACCAGGGGCTATGACCACTCAGACAGGTCAGCCTATGTCTGCAAAAGCCTTTTGGCCTGAAGGCTTGTTTTCACATCATCACACCAATTGGATTTGGTCCTCCTCCCCTTGAATCACTTCTTTCCTGACAGGGCTATTTCTGTCCAACCCAAGAAGTGTAACTGTCCATGTGAAACCAACAAGAGTCAGTAGCACTGCTATCTCAACCTTCCAGCCATAGCCAGGGGCCAGGTCAGATGGGTTAAGATGATGTGTCCTGTACATCTACACCTGCCTCAATAGCCTTAAACCAGAAAAGCCAAGGGTACCTACAGTGGTAGATAATACACAGTGGTTTCCTCACAGGATGAAGTAAACAATCTTCAAGTTCAACAAATAACCACGGAAGAAGTAAACTTCAATAAAAGATAAAGTGAATAGTGCAGTTAACTTTTCCATTTGATTAGCCCACATGAAATAATCAGCAAATACTTGTAAATTATTGATAATAGTATGGAAAAGAAGTAGTTATACATCCTTCGGCATCCAGGACAGATAAAACTCATGTGTCATCCCTCATGGGAGCAGAGTATGAACTCAACATCATCACATTCTTGTTTCTATAGTAGACATTTCCAGGAACAGGACTTCTGTTGGCAAAGAGGCTTCACCTGCATGCCTAAGGTATCGGTCTGGTGGGATAAATGCTGTCAAGCCTAGAAGCAGAAGAGTTTATTGAAGACAAAACAAACCAAAACCAAAACCAAAACCAAACCAAAATAAAACAGAGAAGGATGTTATGTGAGTCTTAGGGAAGCCATGTCCTTGATTTTACTACAGTGACAAAGAAAAGTAATTTAAATGCAGATATCAATGGGAAAAGGAATGAGAAAAGGAAGGACAGAGGGAAAATCCTATTGAAAAAAGCTTTCAGGTAGACAGAAACACAGAGGGTGAAGGACTGGGCCTTCTACAGGTAAGAATGTGGGCATGATCAGGAAGACAAAAGAACAGTGTTTTCACTGGTCAGTGAGTGAACAGAGGGAAGAACAAGCGGATATTTTACAGACAATGGTGGAGCAACATCAGTGACCATGACAGGTAGATAGAAGATAATAATAGATCTATAGACAGACAGACAGATAGAACAAGTGACCAATCTGTGAGCTGTTAAGGAAACAGAAAAAAAAAAAAAAGAGAAGTGTGATATTATCTGCTAATTTTGCAAGAGATGTTGAAGGAACTAGGGATTGTGAAAGGGGCTCAGTGTGCTCTGCTGTACCCTCCTAGTACCGGATTTAGAAATGGGAGAAAGATTTTCAGTTTCCTCAGAAAAAGGTGCTCTTGGGAATCACATAATTGAAAAGACTTGAAGTTCACAGTTACAATACAGCTGGTTATCAAAAAACTTACTATAGAAGATGATCTTCAACTGAGTGGATATGAGCAGCTTTGGTTTAAGTTAATGGAAAATAACAAGAGCAAACTAGAACAAGATAATGTGGAAAAGGGGACTTTGACTTTCCATGGTCATGGCTGTGGTATCCTGCCATGACTCTTGCTCCTGCCATGTGCCACCTCTCACATCATATTGACGCAGATATTTGTATGGTTGCATCATGGCCTTGGACTGGAGACACAGGATGGTGAAGAAGAGTGCTCAGCAGAAAACAAAAGGGTGGTGAAGTTGGCTTGTCTGTGGCAGAGAGAAGAGATTGAGGCCACATGGTGGCTGAGGAAGGCATCACTGCGACCACTGCTGTCCCTCTGCCTTCCATGTTAACGAACCCACGAAAGTCCTCCAGGGTATGGAACCCAGGCAGGAAGGGAAAGGGGTATGGAAAGAGTCTAGGCTTAACAAGACACATCACAACTATCTCATACATGCTTGTGTGAGCGGAGACCAAGAAAGAAAAGAGGAAAAGGAAAAGAAAGAAGCCACATGTCTGAGATGAGACTGTCTATGGCTAATGTGAAAAATAATCCCAGTTGGGTCTGGTTAGACCTTGCAAAGAAACAAAGAGATAGCTGAGACCTCTGTAGCCATTGCATTCTCCTAGCAGTGTTTGACAATGTAAAAATGCTGCATTTAACAGGGGCAAGAAGTGACCTATTCTTGTAGCAAGGGAGGAACCAGGCAAACCCCAAGGTTATCAGATTATTTAACACATGTTGAAATCAGCAGCTTAACCTTTCAATTAAGGGGCTTGAAAGAAGATGCTAATAAGCAAATCTTCTCAAAAACAACAAAATGTGTGGGAGCTTGAGTGCTTGGGACTGGTGGCATTGCAGTTGGCTGCTGGTGGGGTGGCCACAGTGACAGTGGCCCTTGGCCCTGCGAGAAGCCCTGCCTGGGCTTGGCAGCTCCCGCACCATCCATCTGGGCCTGGGCCAGGCAGCCGGTAACCCATCAGAGCCTTTTGTTCTGGACTTCCTACATCCCTGCAAGCAAGCAAAAAAACCTGCTTCAGAGCCACTCAGTTCCTCCTGTTGATTTACCCTCCTAAATGAAATTATCTGTAAGATCCTGACATCCAGCTTCCTGCTCAGGTTAAAAGGGGTAACAATTTATTTAGGTCTCAAAAAATAAGAGGCGAGCTTGCCTCTGCAATTCAATAAGAATAATTATCTAGAATGCAGGGTCAGAGCCAGGATGACTAATGGAAATGTTCAGAGAAATGGAAATTACTGTGCTATAGATTGAAGCTAAACTCAGAGTTTAATATATTCCAGCTAGAAAGACCAGATAATCTCCATTCCCAGTGCTGAGGGAACTGGCCCATGAAATTGCCAGTCTGATAGTAAGGATTTCTGATCTATCAAATCAGAAATAGATGCCATAACACAGGAATCCAGATAGTGTGAGAAATGGAAGGGAGAGATCCAAGCTGTTTACACACTCATTAATCCAACTTCATCAGTTTACAACTCTGTAAAACACATTTTTAGTGAAAGAATAAGTGAAGATGTGACAGAAAGTAAAGCTAAAATGTAGCCTAGGCCAACCAAAGGTCAACCAGATGGAAGTCTTACTGGCTTAGTGTCCACAGACCCGTGGGATAACCACAGTTTACTTGTGAATGTGGGAGCAAACTTGTTGCCTGTCCTTGGACTCCTAAGCCTTGGTGGCAAGGCAGGAGGATGGTGGCAGCACAGACCTTGCTCCAGGGAAGCAGCCCAGTATTGTTGGAGACTAGTGATTGAGGGGCACAAGAGAGGCCACTTTGACCCTGTTTACTGTGGGCTGTCATCTTGTGCAAATGAGCAGTGCCTTTGCCCCAGTAAATTTAGACTTGGAGAAAACAGTATTCAGAACGATGAAGCAATTTGGTCAGAAAGCCCAAGGGTATTTTGAGCTAGTGGGTAGAGAACAAAAAGCACTACTTCAAACTTTATTAAAACACCCATCTCAAAGGTTGTTTGTTTGTTTTTTTGAAGAGCAAAGGGACTTGAAATCTGGACCTTTATCTATAGCAAACAGGCAACTGTGCAGTCCCAAACTCATGGAGGAAGGGCTGAGCTTTGTTCTATGGGCAGGGATCTTTCATTATTTTTGGTGCTCAGTAAATCACCTTTGAATAGCTTTGCTGATATACCCAGTCTTGGTGTTTGCTGTAATGAAAAATCTATAGATTTTATAGTCAAGCCTAGCATAAATTTTAGCAACTCTTTCCTTCTTTCCACTGTAAAGAGTAATTGTTTTATTATTATTTTTTAGAGGCCACTGGCAGACAACATTTAAGGAGACTTACAGTTTTAACACAGAAATTTTGCTTAACTCAACTTTTGTAGCTTTATAAATGGTTAGTCTCCTGTGAGACTGGTGGTGCTGCCACACAAACATCAGTGCTGGGAAGTGACAGGCAAGCAGGAGTGATAGAAGGAGAGAAGAAGGTGAAATACTGTCAACCTGTACTGTCCTTGTGAGATGCCTGCTTCACAGAGCACTAGGAGGCATTTTGGGGGATTTTTTTGTCATTACTTGAGATTTTCCCAGTCCAGGCAGATTTTCCAAGTCTTATAACTATTCAAAAGAAAGTCTTGGCGGAAAATGTTATTTTTAGCTTGATGTAGATGCACAGAGACTATTGGTACATCACAGCTCATCCATAGGGCTGATCCTTCTGGCTTTCTCACATCCCATTGTATGTTACTGCAGAAATACTTTGGCCCTTGTTCAACAAAGTGCAGAACAAAATGAACTGTGCGATCTTCCACTGCTGTGCTAGTCAATTATTTCTGAGCTCCATGGCTTGGTCCTAGCCCTGCCATAATTCCCCCAGTCGACAGCAGTACTGGAGCCAACAGGTATGTAGACAATTAAAGGTTTAGTCCTGCATTAATTCTACTAATAAAGTTAGAGTTAGATAAAGGAAAAATAAGTAGAAAAACCCCTGTAAAGTACTGTGATGGATGTTTTCCCAAACACTCTTTTTTCTGAACTGACCCATGACCTCAGAACAAAAAAGAAAAATTAACCCCATGGGGACATTTCCAACTCCATCTCTACAAACACACACAACAGTTCCTCATGTAGACCTGGACAGCTGGAAGGACGCTTTTGGAGGGATTCCTTTCCCTTATCCTCTCACTTCCTTTCCTTGCCCCAGATGCTATGTTTCTCAAGCTCACTGCCCTCCTTCTTCAACACATTTTGTGCTTTTGCTACTTTAGTTTAGCAGCAGAATCTTTGTTACAATGAAGCCCAAGGATCTCGGGAATACGCATGCTCCTGCCAGAACTGCTCGACGAATCTGGGGTGCTGCTTATCAAGGTACCTGTGTTATAAGAACATTTCTACAAGCTTTTGACTTGTATAGGCTCCCAGCTCCACACCTAGCCCATCCCAGCATCCCAGAGAGCACCAAGGCCAGCATTTACTTCTCATGCAGCTGCAAGAGTAGCTGTGGCTTGAGATAGGACTTAGCTGAGAGGCTGCAGTCATTTCTTTCATGCTGATGCCTACTCTGCCCAGAGCTGAAGGAAGAGGCAGCGTTGGCTGCCACAGGGGTCACCAGCAGACTCCTATGGGAACAAACCCCTAGGGAAGCCTTTAGGAACTGAAACCATGTGAGGGTGGTTCCAGTTGTGTATTTTCTGGGGCTTTTTAGTCTTGAGAAGACTGAGAGAGGATGTTATTAATGGCTATAAATATCCGAGGGGTGGGCATCAAATGGAAGGAGTCAATCTCTTTTCTGTGGTGTTCAGTAACAGGACAAGGAATAACAGCATAGAAGGCTCCATCTCAACATGAGGAGAAACTTCTTTACTGTGAGGGCGACAAAGCACTGGAACAGGCTGCCCAGAGAGGCTGTGGAGTCTCCTCTGGAGACTGTCAAAACCCACCTGGACCTGTGTGGCCTGCCCTAGGTGATCTTGCTTTGGCAAGGGGGTTGGACTCAATGATCTCTAGATTTCTTTTCCATTTCCTAACATTCTATGATTCTATGACTTCTGCCTGAAAGCATTTTGATAAATCTAGAATATCCTGTTAAAACATATTGATTTGTTGGGTTTTTTTTGTTTTTTAATGAATGAAGAGAAAAAAAACCCTAAACATTTTGAGCAGCTTGAGATGTGTTACCTCCTAACATATTTTCTTTAATATGGGGATGTATAGAGAAACAGACTTTCTGTGATACACATTTTCTAAATAAATGTTACAAAATATTTTTCTGATGAAAAAGATCCCAGATCTAAATTAAATATTTTTCTGACCCTCAAGACAATGTGGTCTATGAGGAAACTTCAAGCTCTCTCTGGAGTGAAAACAATGCAAAAAAATCTTGGAATCTGTCACAAGCTGGAAATTTGGGTTCTCACCAGAGGAGTTTGGACACTTGTATCCCCGTGAGCAGGCTGGGTAAATGATGTCTGCTTTGCCTCACAGCAGATTCCTGCACTGTATGAGGTGGAAAAAGATGAAAACCAATTCCCAGTGCTGGTCCTGCCCATCACCACCTCTGGATAATGGGACCTGGGAGAATCATATTTCCCTGGGATAGGTAAGCACTAATGAGACACAGCTAAGAGCCCTCCTTAACATGCCAGATGGTCTTGATGAGATTTCTGAGTTGGTTGTGGTCTCCTGTGTTGCCTTCCCATTACACCAATGTCAACCACAAGCCCGGACTTTGTTGGAGAGGGCTGTCTCCCTCACTTCTGCCATCTCTAAGGCACCAAAGGGAGATGAATAGGCAGAGATGAGGTCTCCAAAGAGCTCATCAGTCCTTCAGCAAGAACATTTTCTGGTGCAGAAGAGTGAGGTGGCTGAAGCAGGTGTCCTGGGTACCAGGTCTCCTGTGCAAGGCCATCAGCACATCCCCCATGATGTATTTTTTCCATATACTTTTACTCAGAGAAAGCAGAAATTTTCTGAATTCAGCAGCTATGTGCACCCACAAAACCATCTAACCAATAGTCAAACTACTGCCACAGCACCCACAGACAGCAATGTCTACTTTGCAGCTGAGTTTGTTTGACAGTGGTGCTATGAAACTGACTTCCCATATTATTTGTTTTAATTTCATACATACTTGTTTTGTGTAAATACAGATTTACACACTTTTTACATTTGTGTGTGTATATAGAGACACACATACATATGAATTGCTTACTTGTATTTACCTATAGATAGGTACAATACATGGTACCTGTAGTTTTAAGCACAGTCACACCCTTCACAAGGGCTGTATCATGAATGGTCAAGGTGAGTCATAGACACCTAAGCCTATGAATACACTTGTACCTTGCCTGACCTCATTAGAAACCTGTTCTGGATATGATTTTACAAAGGATGAAGCTAAGCTAAAGAAGTCATCTCTCTTACAGCATTGAACAGAAATACAGGCCTTTGAATGAAACCAGAAGAAGAAGAACAGCATGAGCAGTCAGAAAAAACTCAGTGAGCATTTCAGACTACTGGCAAATATCCCAAAAGCTGCTATTTCACACAGGTATAGTGTTTGCCCGGCAGCCTCTGACAGCCCTGGGGTGCTGTCCAGCCCCTCCAAAGCAGCATCCTTGATACCCAACTGGCCCCACGCTGACAAAGGGCTGATGGAAAACACCTACAGAAAACCCTTCACCTTTCCCTTCCCCAGCTGCCATGCATCCCTTGGATAGCAGTTTGGCAGCCGTGCCGTGCAGGGAGCCGACTCGCAGTTGTGGTTTGGTGATTCCCACGGCCAGGTGCTGAAAAGCACAGCTGTGCAGATGTTTAATGTTCTCGGGGTGGGACAGGCTCTCAGCCCTGAGGGTGATGTTAAAACATACCTATCACCTGGAAGCACTTCTTGCCTTGCAAAGGGGGCAGCAGCATGTGCTGCCCATTCACATGGAGACCAGCACACAACCTTTGTCATTTCTCTTCCACTCCTGGATGACCCCTGAGAGGCAGGAAAACAATTTAGTGACTAAGCAAGAGGCTCATGGGAGGAGGTCATTAAAGTCCTGTGATTTTTAAGCCCTTATGAGACTGATGCGAGACTCTCACACACATTTACTATCTCTTTGACCTTAAAGTAGTATGTTTGAAATGTACTTATTGCTGGGACCACCAAGTGTACACAAGCCTATGGCTACTTTTTACACCCTGGCACATTTCCAGAAGAAGCAACCAGATTTTTTTTTATTTTTTTTTTTTTTTTAATTTTTTAGATAAGCTCAAATAAAAGTATTTATTTTGTTTTAACCCCTTATTCTCTTTGTATTTGCTAAACAGCTCAGAGGGCTCTTTTGGCCATAAACATGCTGTGTTTTGAGGCACCCTTGCTGTTTTAAGGTCTGACAGTCAGATGACAGCAAGAAAAAAACCAGTTTGGAGTGAGCCAGCATGGGTCTCTTTTAGCTTTCATGATCCCGTATTTCCAACCAGTGGTAATTTGTTTCAGCCTCTGCAGGGATTGTATTAGTGGGGTGTAACTCTACTTCCATAAATTATCAAAAATTTTGGATATTGTAATTTTTTTTTCTGTTCTCAAGCCTGCAAACACACACTCATATTTAACTGAATACAGAGAAATCCCTCTGGCTTCAGTGAAACCAATGACAGGGCTGGATAGTTGACAGTGGTGAGAAGCAGTGCATCAGAGTGCGTTTAGTTTCTCTTTGTGGGGAAAAGTAGAAAGAAACAATATAAATAAAGCTCAAATGATGACAACCCTGATAATCAACAAGAAGGATTTTTGTTCTCAGAAACTCAGGTTTGGGGTACTGTGAAGGGAAATGAGCTCACCTATTAAAAGCAGATCTGAAAAGCAAGATGATGAACTAGGAAAAAAATAATTTCAGTGGGAAGGGGCTTCTGTACTGGATGGTAGAGACATTATCCAGAATAAAATATGATGTGGGGAGCAAAGGGGAAGATGCTCTGAGAAAACCATTACATACTGCAATGGGGACTTTAAAGCTCTTGTTTAACTGCAGGCTGACCTCCTGAAGCAAAAGTTAAACAAATATGAGATCTAAAGGAAAACAGAAATGCAAGTGGAGTATCAGAGGAGTGTTTCTGTAAGGCCAGCACCGATAGCTTTGCTGAGTATGGGCAGAGAAGGGATCTGCATTTTCTTCATTGCCTTTCCCAAAAGCAATTTCAAGATTAACCATCCCTGCCAGAACTTTCCCTGTGGTTGGGCTGGTGCCCACCCTGCACAGGAGCCAGGCCCTCAGGGAGGAGGTAGCTGCAGACCCACAGACCCTCTGCCACCTCCTGAGACCTGCAGACAGACCCACTGTCTTCTCACCTTTCCTGCACCCCAGAGAAGGAAGAGGCTGTGTAGAAGGACTTGTCCCTCCAAGGGGTGGTGCCATTGACGTGCATCTGGCACAAGAAAAGCAGCAAGGCTTCTCAGGCAACTGCACTTGCTCTGTCTTTTCCATCATCCTCGCTCAGCTCATGGGTCCCTTCACCGTGAACCCAGTAGCACAACTTATGTGGAAAACATCTGCTTGCAGTCTTCCATTCCTTCAAACCTGTGATGGTAAAGACATGAGAAGGATGACACTGGACAGTGTAATCACAAAAAAAAGCAATGTTCAAAGAGCCCATCAGCAGCAAAAATGAGGCTGATTTCTTTGGGGTGGTTTCTGTCAGTGAGGACAGGAGATGGTATGAACCGTGTCTGTTCATCAAATCCCAAGGGCCACAGGAGCAAGGACCAGTGAGTGTGTCTTCTGGAGAGCCTTTCCAGACCTGCAGGTTCCCAGGTCACAACTAGTGATGCTGCTCCAGGTGTGGTGTGATGAGTTACAGTGCCCAAGACAGTGATCAATCTATTCATCTACAAAACACAGCCTTGTTCTGGCAAGCAAGAGCTGGGCAAGGGTGGCAATGACAGATGCCCAAAGACTGCAGAAATGAGTTGTCTGTCTATCTGCCTTGGTTCTTACATGAAAACAAGCTCCAAGCTGAGGGGCATGTTTTGGGAAGAACAGTAAGAGAATGAGAGCCTGGCTTATGTGGACACAAGCTAAAAGTCAAAGTCGGAATGGAATCTCAGACCAGTTCTCTTCTAGCAATGCTTTACTTTTCTCACAGGTGGGGGGGGTATTAAAATGCTGGCATTAGCAACAGGTAAAACAAAGAGTTCAGCTGGTGAGGCCACCAGGTCAGTTAGCTGCTGCGCTAGCATCTCACACCAGTGGTGAGCCCCAGGGTGCTTCTTGGATTAAAACAGCTGCTAGTTACAGAAAACTTCCATGCTCCATCTGGTTTTGTTGGAGAGGAACGGGGCACCCATCGCAAGCATGTTGAAAGAATATGCCTCTGCTGGGCGCTGGGAAACACCCACCGAGCTTCTCAGCCTTGACACATATGCCTGGGAGGACAGAGCCCTCCTTGCACACACCCGCTGAGCTTTAACCAGGGCACCGTCAGGATTACCCTGCTGGTTGTCACCAGGGGAGCTGAGGAAGCAGGTTCACAAGCAAGTGTTCACAAAGCCACTGGCCTTTCTGATATTAAAGCAGCTACAAAAGAGGACAGTAACATTACAGGTATATTTTTTATGTACATATACCTACATAGTGATCATCAGGGTGCTGATGAGAGCAGTCTAGCAGGGATGCAAGGCCTGGGAGCTTTGCTGCATGGAGAGGAGCCAGGCAGTCCCAGTTGTCCTTGGGGACTGGAGTTCTTCCTCTCCCTCCTTTATTTAGTGACTGTGTTTACAAAAAAAGGCCAGGATCCCTGCAAGGATCAGCCTCACAGAATGTCTAAAATAGGAGCATGAGGACCAGCAAACACAGGGAGTCAGCAAACACAGACAGTTTGGATAGGAGCCTGGTCATCATCCACAAACTCATGGAAATAAGTTATTTCTTTGCTTCGATCTCGTTTCTCTAATGAGACTTCAGAAATGTCCATGTTACCATTCTGCCTTGTGTTCACTGGGGCTGGCTGACAGGCGTTCTGGGAACACGGAGCAGAGTGAGTTGAACGCTTTCCCCTGCACTCTTGCACAGGCGTGCCAGGATCTGCATGACTGAAGCATTTATTTCTAGGGCTCTGCAGGGAGGTTACCTTCTCATTTGGGCTGAGAAGCACCAGGGCAGGGCAGGACAAACCTGGCCAGACTTGTCCTCTTCCTGTTGCAGGGTGCCCACAGTAAGACTGTAAGGAAAAAGAAGAGTTTTTTGTAGTCAGAAGTGAAAGAGAATCTACCAACATTATTTCTGATGAGCTGAGTGTTCCTGTAGACTGCTGCACCTCTAAGTTAGCACGAACCATGTGGAGATGTTTGTAGGTGACTCATTCCTCTCTAAGTTTCCAATCATTTAATTTTATTGTTGAATATGTGGCATACCTATTTATTTATTTATTTATTTTAATCTAAATATATAGATGCAAAGGAGGGAACTTTTCCCCAGGATGGACAAAGGACCTTGTACCAGGCTGCTGTGAGATTTCCTTATCCCCTGCCAAGGTGTTATGCTGTTGGACAGACATGGGACTAGGCCTGGCCTCTGTCTTGAGGAAAGAGCATCCCATGCCTCATCTTTCTCTGCCATCAGCCCCTTTGGGAAGGAAATTTTTCTCCCATGCTTGGATTCATACCAAAAAAAGAAAAGCTGTCTCGCAACAGAGCTCAGGAGCTGCAGAGGCTTTGGGGACTGACAGTTCTGCCTGACTGAAGGACAGGTGGTCTGTCTTACGGCACTTGATTTTAATGCCACTTAAAAAATGTTTGCAATGTTTTAGGCATTTGGCTCCCTTTCATTAGCCAGAATATAAAAGTCTGTAAATAGGAAAGGGGAGGTGGGAAGCATCCATCCAGGCCCTTGCACAACTGATGCCCAAGCAGCGGCAGTGTGGGGTGACAACAGTTAGTGCATAGAGAGGTGTTTCATTTTCATGGTGATTTGGTTTTATGGTGGCTTTTTTTTTTTTTTTTTTTTTTTTTTTTTTTTTTTGCTAAAAAATTTTTTTTAAAAGTTTTTTTTTTTAAAAAAGAAAAAAAATTGTTTTGACAATGGAAACCAAATTCG
>JANHGN010017452.1:62485-86335 GCA_024605025.1 Megaceryle maxima | reverse complement strand
GTGGAAAAAATTGGGGGGTAGAGAGGTGTTTTTTTTTTTAGGGGGTTTTGGTTTTTGTGGGGTTTTTTTTTTTTTTTTTTTTTTTTTTTTTTTTTTTTTTGTGGCTAATACATTTGTTGCTAAAGGTTTATTTTTAGCTAAAAGAGAAATCATTGTTACGCCATGGCAACCAGAATTTGGAGGTAAGTTAGAGCAAGCTTGTCTGCCTAAAATATATCTGAAAGCATCCAGCTTGATTTAATATCCTAAAAAAAAAAAAAAAAAAAGGTAGCTGTTAGCATAACACAATGCTAATGTTTGTGACTTAGGAATACAAACCGTTTCCATTATGACAACATTTTTTTTCTCCTAGTTACCAGCTGTGAAGGGAGGCCTGGAAAAGTGTTGCTGATAGTCATAAATGACTAATACTGCCAAAGGATTTGCAGAACGGGTGGGATGTTCTGCTGGAGATGCAAGGAAATTAGGCTTTCTCTTTTGAGATGCAATAAAAACCTCCTCATGGCCCATGCTTAAGTAACCAGCTGCGGTGCTGAACTGAGTGGCTGGTGGGCAGCAGGAAGGTGTGGGACAGGTTTTTCCCTTTCCTTGGAGGGACTTGTTCAATGTGTGCTGAGCCAAGTCCTGCCTGCAGTGATGCTGGTGTCCACTGTCAAGTGTTTGGGCATGGGGCCACTTCCACTTTAGGCTGTGGTAGACCCTTCCACTCTGAAGGGCCAAGTTGCTCAGATGGGAAGGGACCTTGGAAGTCTCTAGTCCAAGGTCCTGCTCAGAGCAAGGTTATCACTGTCTTCAGATCAGGTTGCTTTGTCCTGTTGGGTGTTAGAAGTCTCCATGGGTGGGGACTACACAACTTATCAGGGCAACTTATCCCATTGTTCACTTATCCTTGCAGGATGTATTTTTTTCTTACATCCAGTCAGCCCCAGCTTCAGGCTCTTTCACCCAAACTGCTGTCCAATGTCAAATGCAGTTAAACTCTTTCTCTTTATACCATCTTCCAATACATTAATCAAGCTCTGAAAGTCTTCCTTCCTTTCTGGCCCTGATCCTAGAAAAAGCATTCAGACAAAATTACAGTAAAGACCCTGGAGTTAAACCTTCTTTCCCAGCAATTAATAATTTGGTACTGTATAATTTTTACCACTCAGATGCTACTTGTTGAAAGCAAAAAAAAACTTGGGGAATATTGTCACAGTCTGGAAAACAATTTAGAGGGGTTTTTTTTATATTATCAGCGGACTATTTAATCAAGTACAAATTTTGACAAACTGTCAATATTTATAAATAACTTATCATTTTCAAACAGATTCTGACATGTTCTAGTATGTTTTAAATGATATGCACAACACAGTCATTATATTTTAGATTATGAAAACTTAACTTATCCTTAGTTCTAGTTAACCCAGAATCAATAAGAACTGTGGATTTTTAAATTTTAAAATACATATCCCTCAAATAATAAATTAATTTCTCACAATACCCCCTGCAATTAGACTACTCTTGACCTGTTCTTTATGAATGTTTTTGCACATTTTATGTTCATTGGTTTCATTGACCCTCTGTTCTGATATCTATTTAGAGTTGTTTTTTACACTGTGGGAAATAGTCTCAATGAATCCATTAATAATTATGCACACACTTAGAAAACCAAGCCTGAGCACAAAGGTGAACACCAAGACTAAGCCAAAAAAGTTTTCACATGAATGTTTCAGAGGGCTGGAATAATTTTCTCTGTTTGCAATGACTGCAGGGAAGTGAAGTGTTTTATAAAAAGAGACCAACTTTGGTCAAAGAAGGCTAAGTAGAAAGACCTTGATTGTGCAAGTGGCTTTGAGCAGATTCCCGAACCAGTGTGGGCTGGTCATGTCAGCATGAACAAAGAGCCCAGCCACAGTCTCAAAATTTTCCTTATATGAGGGCTGCAAATCTAGATGTGGACCTCCATACTTATGCTAGGGAAGCCATCGTCTTCCTGTTCCAGATGGGTGTCCTTCCTTCACCAGGGGCTCCTCTGGACACTCTGGTGTCCACGCATTGCTCAATATAACAGTTGATGAAATGCTAGCACCCACAGCAAGGGACAATAGTGGTCCTCCCTGCACCCAGCTTCCTCTTCTTGCCCTGGCCCAGGCTTAGCTATGTCCCTTCCCCAGTCCGCAACCAGCACAAGGGGAATTTTCTTCCAGTTTATCTTGTTGAAGGGAGGCAAGGGCATCAGCAGGAGGTGGAGGGGAGTGTGGGAATGGCTTCTGGTGGTCTGTAGTCATTAGCCGGTATTTGATATAGTGTGACCCCGCACTTCTGTGCACCCAGCATAGGAACCATAACATGTGCTGGACCCAGGCTGTGTGTCCAGGCACTTAGAGCATGGATGTGCTCTCAAAAGGTAAATAAGAACCCAGATAAACATGGCCTGATCTTAAGGTGAGCCATTATCTTGAGGGGTTTGTTGTCTAAAGTCTCTAAGATATCTTTTTCTCAGGACTGTGAACAAAAGGGATGCTTCTGCAGGTCAGCATAACTGAGAGAAGGAGCATCTGAATGGTCTCCTTCCCTCATAGCTGCTGGTGGATGGACCCATGTTGGCACCCACATCAGAGCAGACATCAAAACCCAGGGCCTTCAGCATCCCCATCCTATCAAGTGTGTGGTGCACATCCTTTGTTTGGAATGAGGCTCCAAAAGGGCCACAGAGGAACAGCCCATCCCACACACAGGGCCTGGCAAGGTGGCTGTCTTTGCTTTCTGCTTGTAAAGTTCTCATCACCACCCAGACTCTCAGACACTGTGACAATGAAAATAAGATGAAATAGTGCTCGGTTCATTTGATGAAACTAAAATTGATTTTTATTTTTTAATAGGTTGACTCACCACTCGTGGGCATTGCAGACAGTAGTTAAAAACTACTTTGCACTGGAGTCAGAAAGTCAGAACTAATTAAAGAATATGTCCACAAAAGCACTGCTAATAGGCTGAAGGGAAGACCTTAATTAGAAATTTGGGAGGTAGTAACCCTCCTGTTAATAACACTTAAATGACATCTAGGAGCCATGCAAAATAAGTAAACAGCTCCTCTCTTCAAAACTACAGTCAAAGACAAGAGACCAGAAGAAAAATCTAAATATGAGTCTGGATGCTGCCACTCCAGAGCTGAAACAACCTCCTCCTTAAAGCAGTCTTCATTCTTGCTCTCCTCTTAGTAACAAACAGCGCTGCAGCACTTAAAAAAAGCTGTAGAGTAAGGCAGCAAGGTGACTCCAAGGACTGTAAGGCATGAGCAATAGTATGCAGAAGTGAGAACACCTCAACCTACACAAAATGCCTTAACTCTGCTCTTAAAGCGAAGCTCCAGGCGCATCTTCAGTTATCTGGCATGTACAGCCAGTCAGGGCTCAAGAGAAATGTAACTGAAGCAAATGAAATATTTCAGGCATGTTGACGGTGATGCAGTGATTTGGTAATGACCCATGCTGGAAGAATAACCAGACTAGCAAAATACAATGCTTTATAAGATTTTATTTCTATTTGGAAGAAGAAAAAAAAAATCTGATTATAATGTGCCCATCAACACAAGCCTGAAACTCCAGTAGTATTATCAAACTTGGGTGATACTATAAAGTCCACAGGCATGCTCCCATGACCTGCTGTGACTGACCCCAGTGTAACCTGCTCTGATAAACTGTCCAAACTCCATTTCTCTCCCCGCTCTGCGCCTGGGACTGTGATGCTGAGCTTGGAGCAGCTGGGGAGCCACAAAGACCTGTGAGTGACCTGAGACTGTCTGCTGCAGTGTCCACACCGCCAATGACACCTACACCACCTCTAACCAGCACCCACACCTCCATCAGCACCCATACCACTTCCATTGGCGCCTGCAGCCAGGGCGGGGAGTGTGGGTGCTGAGCAAGCTGCAGGAGTTGTCTTGCAACGAGTGCTGTGTCAGAGCTGAGACATTAAAAATAACCATTGACGTGTTCAGACACGATACCTCTTATACGAAAGAAGTACCGTGAATTCCTCCATACCTTTTGTGTTGTGGCTGCTAGTACAGAAATCTGCCTAAATTATATATTGTTTGGGGTAAAAAACACTGTATAGATTTAAAGTATGAGAAAATATTGCAGAAGAAATTATTTCACTAATTTTTAGCACATTACCTGAGGAGCTACAACCATCCCCTTTCTCTTCTAATCCATGGAACAAGATGAGTTTGAAATTTGATGTGTTTCATGATCTTTGGATATTGTGGGCTACATAAGCAGAAACTATCAGAATGTTGGCTTATCTGGTTGCTGATGCTCAGCAGTTTCATAGAACCCTTCCCTAGGCACTCCTTGCAACTATGCATAAATATACTGTACCAGAAACATTTAAAAATGGAAAATTTTATCAAGGCCACAGTTCTCACATCTTTCTCATTTTCATTAGCAAGCCCATTTCATTTTAATCCCACAAAACTTTCAACTAGTCATTTAAAAAATACCAAACAGAGGTAATTGCATCGCAGAGCACACTAAGAACAGGCTTATCATATGTCTCAACCAGGAGCATCCTTCAGTGCTCTGTGTATTCAGAAACTGTTTTTTCCACCCCCATGAAGCAGCTACCATGGCAGAGGGAAGACAAGAGCTCAGTTACAGTCTGGAAACTACATCTGGAGCATTTGAGGAGGAAAAGGGAAAAGGAATAAATAAAAATAAAAATAGGAAGACCTCCAGAGAAAACATGAGCACTTGGAGCATGACAGCATGATCAGGGAATGATGGTGTCACACCACCTTGCAGAGTGCCCTGTAAGGTGTCTTGCAACTATCACAAGCTGTGGAGACAGGGTATCTCCAGAAGTCAGGGCTCCACTTTTGGATACTCTTGAGACCCTTGGAGCCTGGAGGACGTCTTCAGTCTCTGAGGTCTTTACTTTGATGCAAATGGATGGTCAGTTGTCTTTGAGATATGCTAGAGAGCAGCCACAGCTGTCACTTTCTGAGCACAGCACTGGGTTCAATCTCCTTCACTTCCCATCCTTCTTTGTGGAGTCTCGTCATGGGAGTTGATGGATAAGACCAGGTTGTGTTCATGTTGCTGCTTCTGTCATGAAAACTTTTGTTAAACATTTGGGGCTCCCTACCTTTTTTTTTTTTTAAAAAAGACAAAAGGTAACTGTCAGCACAAGCTATTACTGCCATTCAACAGTGATTAAAAACCTGCAAGCCGTGACATTACAACAACTTGTATCAGCTTTCACCTTCCTTTTGTAGGGAGAGGTCTCTTGTCAGGCTACGTCTTTTGAAAAACAGGAACCCTCATAACAGAGCCCTATCTGCTGTATCCCTGTCCTTGAATACCAAAGGGTAGAAATCTTGCCTAAATCACAGGCCATTTTAATCTGCTGCCTGAATCAACTATTTTCAGTCTGCACTGGTATAAAATATAGGATTGTATATGATAGATATCAATGGGAAAGCTCGTGTCTCACCAAGAGGAGCTGAGGATAATCTGTGCCCTTGCTTCACTTCACAAAGGCTTTCGAGAGAAGAAGTGAAAGGCAATGTGGCAGGCTGGTATTAACCAGCCTCAGCCATTCAGATACTTCACTGAATTATCAACTTAGCCTGAAAAAGAAAAGAATTCAAAACCAGACCATTGACGGTAATTAACAATTGCACTTTGTGGGCTTTCAGTCTAATGAATACATAAATGAAAAATCAATGGAGGAGGCTTCCAAAAACGAACACGGCAACAATCTTGATATCAGAGTTGGCTCAAAGACAGCTCCTCCCAAACCAGCTCTAAGGCTGTGTTCTTACTGTACAATCCTGTTATTTCATTGCAGAGCTTTCCCTCTGAGGAACTCATTAGTCCTTTCATTGATAAAATAATACAAGTTTAATTTTCAAATTTAAAAAAAAAAAAAAACAAAAAACTAATTACATCTCCAAATCCCTAGTTCAAAAATGATAAGAGATCAAATCTGCCAAAGGCTGAAAATTATTCCCTATTTTCTGAGGTCCATTTGAAAATTTTGCTCAGAATGAAGCTGCCACACTGAATAAAACTTTAAATGAAGAGGATTAAGCTCTGCAAACCACCAAACTCGGCTGAAGCTGCAGCTCAACATTACAAATTGCCAGCTTCATCTCTTTTTTATTTGGAGAAATACAATATACATTTGTCTTTGTTACAAAGAGGTTCTGCAGTTCTGAGATGAATACACTATAGGACTGACAATGGCTAATCACATCCAAAGGCTGGTGGAAGGCACAAATTGCATCCCCTGGGGTCATTTTAAAGGCTCTATTGACTCTTTATGGCAGAGTTAGGCAGACTTCTCCTTCACACCTGGCTTCACTTCTGAATTATGTCTTTGACTGGAACAAGATTTTGGCAATGAACAATTCCATTTCCGCCAGACTAAATTATTTGTGAATTCTGTGAAATGCTCACTGCTCAAGAGAAAACCTGAGAAAATTTGTGTAACCACCAATCAGAAAACCATGTAGGTTGGCGAGGCACTCCCAGGGATCATGACATGCTTCTGGGATGTGACATGACTTAAATGTCCTTCTTTTATATATTTTTTACCTCCAATCACAACCTCAGTTTATCTCCATCCTCCTACCATTTCCATCACACCACTGAATAGGACACTCCAGCACCCCATCCTAATGTTGCAAGCCCAACTCATTACTCTAATGAAAAAAAATGCATTTAGGAAAAATTTGGGGATTTAATACAATATTTAACTGAATTTGAGAAGTCATTCATATTTGTCCAGAATTCAGAATTATTTTGATTTGGAGTGGATCCAAAATGAAATTTTGCATTTGGTGTAGCCATGATATTGCAAAAGCAGTGATTCCCACAGCCTCTACCTTCCCAACAGCAATAGAATCTGCTCTCACATGTCACAGTTTGTGCTGCTGCTGCCTTAATTGATTACATTTTTCAGCAACCAAGTAGCTGCATCCATATGCAAGTGAGGAGAAAACTTGGTGTAATCTTTTCAGGTACTTTGGGTCAAGAGATAATTTGGCTGCCAATAGCTCAGAGGCAAATACATCTGCCATTATCCACTCAGCAGCACTTCGTCTGTATCAGCTTTCCAGCCATAGAAAAAAAAATTGTAATTAGGAGGCCTTGGGATAGAGATAAGTGGTTGGATACAGACTCAGACAGGTATTTTTAAAAATATTTGCTGCTTATGCCCAGTATGTGATTTCTGCTTTCATCATGATCAAAAGTGAGTGAAGAGCAGAAGCCACAAAGCTCTTCCACCTGCTGCACTGGGGCAGAACTGCTCTCCTTGGACAATTAGAGTTTATTCCTCGTCATTTTAAACCTGTCTCAAGCTCCTGCTCCTAATTTTGTGTGATGTTATCACCACAGAAACACCCTTTATGGTTAATTAGTCACTGCAGCAAGCAAAGGACTTCTTTTGCACTGGCTTGTGTTCAGTTTCTTCTGTTGCTCCCTCAGTCTCTCAAACCATGGTTTGAGCAGGGCCAAGACATGTTGAGAAAGTTGAGCTTGATGCCTCCCCAGACGATGGCCACAAGACAGTGGGGGTGTCCCACCCAGATGGGGTATGATGCCCAGATGACTGTGGTAGGATCACAGGGGCTGGTTTTCTGCTTCTCTGCCTCTTAGGAGAGCTGCCAACTTTCATCTTTGAGGGCTGGACCAATTTTTCAAGAGGTTATTCAAATCTGGAAAATCTAGGTACATTGGAAAGCAGGGGCAGAGGAAAGCAAAGTTTCAACACTGCCTGTTTCATTTCAACTTTACTGCTCTGAGCTCTTTGAAGACCCTGCAGAAAGAGATGCCACTTCACCATGTGGGAAGTAGATTGTCAGATGCTTGCATTACTCTTGGTCCCCACCTGGAGCAGGTAGCTCAGACCAGCCAAGTGAGAATAAATGAAAGATGGTCTGAAGGAATGAAAACAGGTGAACCTACACCATTGCCTTGCCAGTGGGGAGAGCTTCTTGACTCCCAGTTCTATGAAGTGGAGCAGTTAAGCATAGCTTATCCAGATAAAAGGACTTTCCTCTGAGAATGTGAATTAACAAGCAAGTTATAACTGGCATCTGATCTTAAGCCTGTGCTTCTAGTATGCGATTATCTGGGTTTCTCTTCCTTTTAGATTTTTAAAGCCATGAAACCCACAACCCCAGTGAGAGCCACATGCCAGCCCCAGCTGGAAAGTGTTGTGCCCCCACAGCACCCATCCATGCCCCATTAGCCAAGCCCTCTTTTCAAGCAAAATGTAGAAACAAAACACACAGAAATGTAACCCTGTGGGAAAGATGGGTGGAGAGCTATAACAAAAAAAAAAAAAAAAAAAAGAACAGTTCTGCATTGTAATACATCCTTGGTCTTGGAGACGCAAATAAAAGAAGTTTCATGATTTCTTTCTCTGAGCAGTAAAGTTGCAGCAGTTAAAGCTTGTTAGGCTCTGGAAGTTTCAAAGCAGTTGAAAGATGAGATCACCATTCTTCAAACAGCCATGTTTGGGTGTGATGTGTTAGGAAGGTGCAGCCTTTCTTCAGGTCCCATTGAGCCCACTGACCCATTGGTGGTGGTACATGCACTGGAACCAGAGCAACCTGGCTGTTCACAGTTGACAACTCTATGTCTGGTGAAGGAAAGATGTTTTTCTCTGTAACTGGCTGCATATAATGTGCAGTAAAAAGTTTTATGGAAAGAAGCTGTAGCTAAGATCATTTCAGATGTAATATTTCACCAGCAGTCATGTACCACACTTTGAAACTGAGCTTGACCCTGTATTCTGCTGCAAAGATACACAGAGTAGCTCAAGAGGAGGAGAGCATTGCTGTATGAGCCTCTGTCCATGTCCCATGTATCACCATCAAGAACATGTAGTCTAAAAAGGTAAAGGGAAAAAATCCTAGGAGAAAAACCACCGGTTATAGGGTCCTCTCACAGGAACATCACAAAGCAATTTGTCCTCCCATAGGTGTCTGCTCACCTGAGTAAGGTGAGAGTGTTGCCCTCTCTGTCAGCTTAGGAAGAGCCAACACAACTAACTTTGAGTAGAAGACATCTAAGACTAGAGGTAAGATGAATACACAAAGGGTTTGACATGACAAAGTCCATGGCAAAGCTTGAAGCTGACCCCAGGTGTTCCCAGACTGCACTTAGTGCCTTAACCGTGTAAACAATACAGACAAATGAGGTAATAGATTAGCTTTATTTGAAATAATATCTGAGTATCATAAAGCAGAACGATGCACAGGTTATTGCAGTAGCACCAGCATAAAATAACTTGAAACTGATATATTCAACTGTTGGGAAAATTCATTTGAAGAAATTCACTCCCTGGTAGAGTGTTTTTTGGCAAAACATAGCTGCAGCATGAGTGCTTATAGCTGCTTTCTACATCTCCAAAAATAAGCAGATAAATGAACGTCTCACCCCAAATTCTGTGTGCTGAATGATGCACTGGGAAGGTGGTGCTGGACACTGGGATGGCAAGTGCCAAGCAGCCAGGTCAGCCCCAGCCAAGGTGAGTGACAGGGAAATCTGCAGCCATATGCTGCACAGTTGGTTGGCCTGCCTGGGACTAATCTGTTCTCGAGAGGACATACAAAGGAAAGGCGTCAGTGTCCTCCAGCCTACTACTACTAATTAACTGGCATCTTTGCTGATATTAATTGATACTGTTTCTGCTACAGGAGGGAAGCCAGAAACTGAGAAGGGATGTCTGTTTCCTCTTCCTGAAAACAAGCTTCTTGCAAGATGGGCTGATATGTGTTAGCAAAAAGGTGAGAAGAAGCTGTGCCCAGTCTCTGCCCAGATGGCACCTGCTGTATGGCAGCATGGAGGATGCCGGTCCCATGGGGAATGTCAGTCCTGCAGAGGATGCTCGGGGCTGCCTTGCTCTCTGGCCACCAAAGCAAGGTATCACACATCAATGCCACAGCAGATGCAAAATGGATGCATGGAAGAGTGAGAAAGTTGGTACCTCATGCTGATTTCATTTGACCCCACCTTGGGCAAGTCGACTCATCCCTGTTGCTATTTCAAAGTTGTGTAAATGAAGAGGTTGATCTGTCTGACCTTACACCCACAGCTAGATATTGCTGCTGTAGTTGCACATCCCTCCAAGTACCCCATTTTGTAGGAATCGGAGGTTGGCTTTGGGAGATACTGGCTCTGGCACTTGTCCAATTTGACAAGGACATCGGAGTAAAAAGAATAATTGTGTTTATAGCTGATCAGCTGTTAAAATGGTGATTATATTAAGGAAGCCTGAGACAGGAAACAGGATACTGCTCCCCTTGGGACACTGTATGATGGCCTAATACTGCACTCCCCAAAAACAATCAAGTGACTTTCTGTGTGGGAAGATATTAGAGAATGGTGACATGGACCAATACTGTTCTGCAGATGTGACTGTGCCAGCTGTGGCTACCTCCTCTATGCATGCTCCCTCCTCTGCCTCAACTTAGGCCAGCTGGGTTGGTGCAACCATCTGGGGCCAGGTGACTGCAGAGCTTTTATGAAGACCCTGAAGATGTGCTTTTTTTCTGTCCCTTTTGCTGGCAGAAGCATGAGGGAGAGGTGGTAGGCTCCCTTGGAGAAGTCATGGCATTCAGCTGGGGGCAGCATGGTTTTCCATCAGCTCATCTGTTTGTGAATTGAATGCTTGGCTGTGAGCTAGTTATGCAGAGCAGCCAAAACGAGAGGGGGAAACAAGAAGCAGAGCTGGATGTGGCAGATCTTGCCCATCCTGCCACCCTCCTGGTGCCTGCTTCCCTGGAGCCATTCTTTCACCACAGCCTCCTCCTGTTCTCTGGCTCCAAAAGCCAGCAGAAGTCCAGCCTACATTCACCACATGCCGTGCAAAAATGAGTCAGTCATTAAGGCTTTTAAGGATGACGCAAGCACAACTGACACACATGTATCTAGTGTGTGGGATAGCCGAGCAGCAGAACAATGTTGCACGAGTGAGTGATGTGCCAAGTCTGGTTTTACTGCTGCAAGGAGCAAATTTGCCTGTTATAGGCCAGCAAGAGGCAATTTTTAATTATTTTTGGTAGCCGCAATTGCATAATAGTCTGTTCCACAAATTAACCAGTCTATGTTCTTAGAGGAAGGAGAAAGGATATTTTTGTTTTCCAGAATGACCAAGAAAAATAAGGGATGTTCAGCTACTCTATTTCAGGTATTTGATTTTGCTATCCTTCCAGAAAAGTGGACATTTGATAGGAAACTTCCTTCATTACTTCCCTCAGATTTTGAGGGGATTAGTTTTCCTCTCATTTATTTATTCCACTGTGTCAAAGTTAGTGGTCATCAGTTGTACAATTATAAAATTAGAAGGTGACTTGGGTGAGGAAGTAAAAGCCTGCTCAACTTCAACCTGCTTGGTCTCACATGCCATGTGGGTTGCCTGTGTTTTGTTGACTTGTTTTCAAGAAGTTTACAATGTCTTTCAGGAACAGTCTTATTTATATATATATAAATGATTTGTGGATTATTACACTTCAAGGTAAAAATAATTCTCATAAATGGCAGCTAGGCTATGTCAGCCCAAGAGAAGCATCTTCTTCCACTCAGTTTGGAGTCACTCAGTTAAGTGCAGGATCCTCAGGCTGGGTTTGAAGACCTACCTGCTGCTTCCACCTGTTAGTGTTATCTCCCACCAAAAAAAATGTGCTCATTTTGGCATATACAACTTCATTTTATGGGCTGAAAGTGTGAGGAACAGGGAGTATTTTCATGCCAAGCATCTTTCCCCTCATCCCTGACTGTGGTTGTGGATGCATTGCAGGCTGTCATCTGACAACACTAAAAAAACCCATCATGTGGTCACTTTCTCCCAGGTGGTACCCAGAATGCCCCCTCTGCCCTGGCCAGAGCCCTGCCTAGAAACTTATCCCCTTGACCCTCTGCCAAAGGGAGGCTTTGGGCATCATATAGTGTATAGTTCCCTGTATATAGTTCCCTGCTGCCCAGGAAAGGATGATTTCTGTTGTGCATCCTGGTTGTTTCCAGAGGCAAGAGAGTTTGTCGCTAGAACAACTCAGGGTGAAGAAAGGGTTGGGCAGACTGAAAGCAAAACCTCTCTGCAGAAAACATTTGGCAGCTCTTCTCCCCAAAACCCTATCTACTGGTGCACAAACTGGGCTCTGCAAACATCCTCTGCATATTTACCTGCAGCAGACTATAGCTGTTTGCATTATCTCTAAGACAGGCTTTTGTGCCATACTATCCTTGTATTACAGGAAAGTACAAAAATAATTAAAATATATTAAAAGATTCCACAGCCCTTTTTCTCTTTTTTTACAAAGGCTAATTTAGATTTATCACACCAAGCTGGGAATATTTTATGGGACCTCTGACTTAAAACATTGGCAACACATGACCACAGATTTCTGCCTTTCCTTTTCAAAAAAACATAGAAATATTAAGCTGGAACAGACTGAGATGGCCAACCAGCTGTCTGCTATTTGAATCCCATGAAAACTCAAATACAGCTGCAGATTCAACTTTGTTCTGGTAGAATACAGAAGTCCTGGACTGTGCTCCTTTCCACTGGGGCATGAATAGTGTCAAAATGAATGCTATTCTCTTAGCAGTATGGATTAAAAGCTGTTTGACAGTTCCCTAAAGGCATGCGTAAATGGGGAATTATTCAGGAGTGGTTTGGTTTCTAAGGACGTCCCACAAAGATCAATCCCTGACTCTTTTCTACTGAGTATTTTAATCAGTGATGGGGGGAGGGGGTGTTAAAAAATGGTGACTGAGAAAATTCAAGGTGGCAAAAATATCATGTGCTAGTATGGACACAAGAAACCCATGGATGTTTTAACACAGCTGAATATGAACTTGATAATCTGTAACTGCAGAACATAAGTTGTATTTACAGAACTTGATCTTGCAGGTATGCTGAAGCCCTGAAAAAGACCTGATCATCATAAAATATGCATGCTGCTGTTCAGTAGCCCATGCTGCATCAGTGGGTCTGAACAAGCTGTGACCAGAGGCTGTAGAACCAGGACAGGCTCCAGAAGGAGGAGCAGGAGAAGGAGGAGGAGGTGAGTGCATCTGTCATCCTCACATCATGCATGACCATTGCCAAAGTGGATTGTCCATTACTGGCACCCTTGTTAGGAAGGACATTGAGAACATGAGGATAGTTCAGAAAAAAGCCAAAACCCAAGGAATATGATAGGAACACTATGCTCAATAATGAGACTATCCAAGAGCTCCATCAGTTTCACATAAGCAGAAGGAAAAAATATGATCACCATCTGTAACTACCAACTTATAGAACAGGAGTTTGAAGGCTTTTTATTCATCAAAGAAAAGCGTAACAGCGAGCAGTGGCCTGGTGTTGAAAATAGAAAACTTCATATGAGTAACAAGGCACAAATCATTAAGTATGTGGATTCTCTCACTCTGCTTATCCTGTTGGTTTCTACAGTACTAGAAATTTTAAAATCAATTTATTTTTTTCCAGAACAGATGCTCTTGCTCCAATTAATTTGAAGACGACTTACCATCTGCCATATGCAGACAGTCAGGGACATGGTCACTATCAGTTCCCCCTGGACTTTTAATTTATGGAAATAAACCCCAAATTTTTACACGTGCTATATATATATACATATATATATATATTTGATGCAATACAGTACTCTGTCACCTATATGTGAATGTTGATATAATCATGCCCCTGATGTAGTAAGGGCTGGGTTGCTTGTTTAAACTAAGATACCTGAATTCTCCTTACAGCCCATTTTAGGCACCAGCAATATGATGGCAGCATCCTTTGCAAGGAGACACAGGCCTCTTGTCCTCCCACTCCAGCTGTCTGGGAGCTAGAGCAGGGCAGGCTGGCTGCGGGTGCTTGTCACTGCTTGCCAGGGACCAGGGAGACACCTCACACTTCATGTGATCCCACCAGGATTTGTGAATAATAAAGGTTCTTTTTGTAGCGAATGGCCTTGATGTTTGCCCAAATGCGAGAATTAGTTCTCCCAACATGCACACGGCTTTTAGCAAGGGGAACAAAAGGTCTAGGAAAAGCTCCTCAGCTAGCTCAGTGCAAAGAACAACACATAAAGAGACAGCAAAGGATGAAGCAGGAAGATTGTTGTGGTTAAATCGGTTGGTAATGCTGACATCCTGGAAGCAGGTTGTTGCTTTTGTTTTGTGTGCTCCCTTTTGCTTCCTTTCTTTTTCTAAGTCCTGTGTCCTTGGTCAGAAGGAAATACCACCCCGGGTGAGAGCATAGGAAACATACAATGGGTTTTATTCACACCGAGAATCCCCGACCACTCCAACGTTAAAAAATTGAAAAAAGAAAAAAAAATGAAATGAGGAAGCTGGTAGATGTATAAGGCACATTGTGAGTGACACACTGCTAATAAAACTAATTCCCTCTCTGAACAACAGCAGAGCTCACAAAGCCTCTCTCCTTTGAATAGGAGAGCCTGAATGAACTAAAAAGATGTGCCTCTTCATATAACCTTTTTGTGTGAATGAATCATAGTTCTGGTGCAGAAAGTTAAAAAAATTTACAGCAAGGTAACCATAAAATTTCTGTGTAAAGCATACAATGAATTCTTTTATTAATCTTTATCTTGCAAATCGACTGGTATTATTCCCTCCTGTTTTGATCTCATTTTATTTCCTGTGTAAAGCCAAAAAGCTGCAATTTAAGGGCTGCTTTAATGTATGCCCTGAGTGTGATGATATTTGCATAACAGTAGCTTTCAGGGAGGCTCTTGTTTTCCACTGTTTCAAACTGCATTGCTTGCTTACATGGTATGAAAATCTTGATTGGATTTATGGCCCATTAAGAATTCTGTTCATTAAGCACCCAACCCTGCAGATACCTCAGCAAATCTTCAGTTTCGTTAACAGCCCTGCTCAAGTAAACACAACAACTGAAGGGTACGTAGCTCGGCATGAGCACGCACAAACGCAGGCTCTCGGGTGTGATTATCCATTCAAAGCTGTGAGAGACTGTAGATGGATGAGGGAATGAGGGGGATGCCTGTGCCAACTCCCTAAGGCAGATCTCAACTACTAACCTAGTGTCTGAGAAATGTTAAAGGGAGCTCAATGCAGATAATGATCTTTCAGCAACCCAGGCCCTGTAAAAGGCTCAAACTGATCTCTAATGTCATATTTAACTTGCACAGCATGGAAAACTGAGTTATGTTCATCATTGACAAGATGGGTTGTTCACAAACATTAATATTCTGCACTAGTTACTTTTGACAGTAGTTTCATAACTAATGTATAATGATAATCTATTACTGGTGATTGATACTGAGGAATTCTTATGCATTTCATGTTGATCAAATTATCATACTTTCAGAAATAACTAATATTTCAGTTATTAATATATCCAACTGAGAAAAATCACTAAATCATCATGACACAATTAGCACAGGTCCAAAATAAAGACCACTGAAATCTAGAGAGAAATTGTTTAACTACATATAGAAAATTACCAATGAACTTACAGCATGGTTAAGGCATGAACCATGAAGCAGATCATTTATTTCACAATTGACGTATTAGGATATCCATGCTAAGCCATTGCTCAGTATTAGAGCATTTTTCGTTCATAAACTTATACAGAAGAAATGCTTCATCTCCTGAAGATAACAGCAAAACTCTCACTGAAATACCTGAAAACAAGGTACCATTTTGCACTTTAGAATTGGAAACTCATTTGCCACTAATCCTTTTGGTACAGGAACACCAACAGCTGCGCTGCAGTGTCACTTGTCCCTTTTTCTATGAGCAAGACAACTTATCTTTGTCCCACCAGCAGCTTGCGACAATCATCAGCAGCTTCTCAAGTATGGTGTGCCAAGGCTGATTTCCCTTCCCTACACTGAAGATGAAGTGTGCTGGCCATGCTTTGCAGAAGCCACAGATGCTAACACTCCAGGAAGAAGGATACCCTGTCACCTTCTTAGCTCTGACTTGCCTCTCTATGATGCACAGAGTATATACTATAAACTGCTTGAAATCTCTCACATACTGTCTTTGGCCATCTTTCCTCATTCTCTTGGTTTATAATATAATTGACTCTTTTATTGTGCCCGTTCCTCATTAAGCAAACCATGTATTACTGCAGTAAACAACCCTCCCAGCCATCATTATTCTAGCTATTAGGTCTTCTTCAGCATCTTCACCACTTGGTCACACAGATTTGCCTTATGACTACATTTATTACTCTTATTTTGGCACACATAGACACACAGTATGTGATGATGACTCAGTCATAATTATCCCCCAAATTATTGTCTTTAAATATATGGAGTCTTTCAGTATCCATATACAGTCCTCACTCTGCAATGCACTTCCTGAAATAATTTTTGCATGCTTGTCTTTCCATTTCATGCATATAAATCTCTTGTATTAAATCTGAGCAAAGTTAATAATCCTGAAAACGTTCAAAATCAGAAAGCATTATAGTTTTAAAGGAGTAAAAATGTTAAATAACCTTTTCAAAAGTGTATATTAATCTCCATTTGCGTCGCCTCCGAACTTCAGCACTTTCCTTTAGTTTCACTAAGGCAAAAATGGCTCCTGACCATAAAACCAACAATAAGTTGAATATATAATGTACCTGAAGACTCCTGACACTTAAATGAGTTGGGCCACATAGTTCTTTCTCATGATCTTTGATTATCTGTTTCTATGTCTATGTCCGTCTTGTCTGCAGCAGCACCCAGAGAAGAGGAGGAGGTGGGACTGAAATGGGGGTGGTATCTGCCATGCCCCACACCCTGCACAAATACAGAGTCCAGGGTTGCCTGCCCCAAAATTTGCAGGCCAAAAGGGCAGGAGAAGCACGGTGGAGGAGCAGAGGCCCAGAGGAGTAGCAGCATCTCCTCTGACATGCTGAGTAGCTCAGTGGCATGGTCAGGTTTAGATGTCTGGTTCCCTGGGGCTCCAGTGAAACATGAATCAGGCTTGATTTTATAAAGATTCATCCTATGAGGCTCCTAGTCCAGTGCATGGTGGAAATGATAATAGCTTTTTCTGAGACTGCTGGGAGGTTTGCTTCATTGTGGTCTTGTCATTATTGCTCTTTCTGCCTCTAATAAGGGCTGGCCTTCACTCTTTGTTTTTCTCCTTGCTTGCTGTTTGCTTCTTTCCCTCTCCTTTAACAAAGAAATAACAAATGTCGAGACGCTGTTTTTATTTGAAGGACTTCTGTGCAGTTCCTGGACACCTGATGGTGTCCTTTTTTCATGTGCTTCACTGGCATCCCTCATGAGGCAATGTGCTGCCAGTCTGACCACATCTCTGAGCTGTGCATGCCCTTGGACCATGAGCTTTTTCTAGTACTTCTGATGTGTCCTTGTGCTTGCCCAAGACTCAGCAGTCTTTCTCATCTTTGTTTTAAAAGCTCTAACTTCAGTGAGCCACAGCTGGAAAGAGGTGGCCTGGTGCCCTGGACCAGTGAAACAAGAGCATTTAAGCAGGTGCTTAGCAAAGGTCCTATTCAGTGAGGTTACTCTCATGTTCTTCCTCAACTGGATGAAGAGCAGAGGGCTGCACATCTCCTGGGGTCATGCCTTCTCACCTACCTTACTTAGCACAGAACTCCTAACAGGAGCCTCTTGGTTTTCAAAACCTTTTCACTGTGTCTCTGTCTGAGTCTACCTTTCAGAGGTCTGCAGTCTGCTTTTAGGAATCACAAAATTAATGTTTTAAGATTCGTGTCAATAATGTCTTTTATTATGCTTCCAATGCTAATCCTTCATACCTTTCCCTCCCTCACCATCTTCTTTACCCATGGTCACAGGCGTTTTTGGAGAGTGAACATTTAAAGTTTGTGTTGGGCTTTATCTTTGCATTATGGCATTGCAAAGTGCCCTGGTCACAGATATTTAGATGTAAAATGACTCAATTTATATCAAGTAAATGACACTACTGGGCTGTCTTTGCTTTTATTCCTACTAATTTTAGTTCAAAGTCTCTTCCAACATAGTGCAGATACGCCTTTGCCAAATAAAAGGGTTCCCCTTGGTAACTGTCACTTAAAAGAGGAAAGAGAAAAATGGCAGCAAACATCATCCTTCAGACAGCTTTAAAAGATGTCACAATGATTTCCATGAGTGTGTATCCCTGAAAAGGATTATTTTAAATTCAAACACAGCAGTTTGAAGAGATGAGTTAAGTATCTTGCCTTAAGGTGAATTCTGGAAGTGGAGAAGAGGCATTTCACAGATATGTTCAATAGCACAGCTCAAGAAATGGGAGTAAGGTTTGCACAGAGAAGGCTGTTCCCAGTTCTACATGCCCTTTTAGATATGTCCAGCTCATCAGGGATGACATGCCAGCCAGCTGGAACAGGCATTTAAAATGTTCTACCTCATAAACAACTTCTAAATGAAGTACCTCTTTAGTTATGGACTCAACCATCACTGCTGAAATAAAATCTCCTTCCATAATATATGTAAATGGTCACCCAGAACACAATCCGTTCCACACATCTGATTTAGTTGACACTCCTTCTGTATGAATTTGTGTACTTAAAGGAGATTTAAAAAAAATAAATAAAAAAATATCCATACTACTTCAAGAAACATGCAGTCCTTAACTTTAGGTTTGCCTGAACAAGCAGCAGTCAGAAAAAAAACAAACCTCTTCCCTTCTCTTTTGTCCGTGCACAGCCTCTTTCAGCTTCTCTGCTCCTTTTGGCTAGGCTCTTGCAGCATCTTTTCTGAATGATGTGTTATTTCATTTGACATTTTGAGTCTTGGGCTGGATCATTGACCACAGAGAGAGGAATTCAACAGCTTAGCTTCCAGGATAGGTCACTACCTGAGATAACTGCTGTACACTGAATCAAGCACTTCTCTATTTTTTTTATGTTGGAACTACATAATCCAATCCCAAACCAAAAACATAGAACACATCTTCTATCAACATGCAACCAGCAATATGCTTCAGCACCTCAGCTGAATTTGTATTTTGGCCTGGTAGTTCACGCATGACTTCTAGAGGCTTTCAAGAAATTCTTGCATGTTTCTGTAATGTGAAAGAGGGTTTGAGAATCTGTGGCATTTTCATGCATAATTATTGCTAAAAATGAGTTCAAGAGGGTGATGGCATTTCCACTGCAATATAAACTTGGGCTATTTTTTCTCCCAAGTGGAATGATTTATTTCCCTATCCCATTTGAAACCTTGATTTACAGTTAAATTTGGGATTGCAGCAAAAGTTGGTTAGTAAGAAGTGAGCCTCATGGTTTCAGTGAGATGTCTGTTTACCTTTTTCCATCAGCTCAGTGACACTCACTGTTCTCTTTATAAACAACATGGGTACAGACTGCTTTAATATTCTGACAGCTCAGTGTAGATCTCACGGAGAAAGGAAAATGTCATTTGTGTGTTTTGTTTTAATGTTTATCTGGGGGCATATCTATTTGAAAATCTATGGTTAAATCTGTAGGGATTTCCTGCAGTTAAGACTTGCAAAAGTCACCTTAGATTTCCTGAGAAATTTGTAGCATTTATTTAGTAGCTTGCTGTTCTTTATCTTGAAAATAATTTAGTACAAATTGGCCTAAGGGAGTAAACAGTTACCAACCATTCTGTTTGGCTTCAAGTTTGCAGTGATACAGTTTAGGATTGGTATATTTGATGTAATTTTCTTGAGATCTATGGAATGCAATATGAGTATTTTTCTGCCATGAAATCTTGGAACTGAGCTTTCAATGAATGCATCCATCTAACACTATTCTTCAACACATATTGAGTGTTACAAACAACACTGACATCAGAAAAATTGCTGCACTTACTTCAGCATGCTAATGGTTTGGGTTTTGCTAAATGCCAGAATTAGACCTTTGTTAGTGTTATGCATCTACAGGTGCGAAAGATTCACAAAGAAGAGGCCACTGTCAGGCCAGTGAATCGAACTGTGTCACACAGAGGAACAATCTTTCAGTGTCACCATCAAATTCAAGCTGCTCACTCCATGAAGCTGAAATCCATGACATAGTTCATTTTTCAGCTCTTGAGCACATTCACATAATGTAGCTCATTCACTGTGTGTTGCCTACTTCATGTATGAATGTGCATTCACTTGAAAAGTCCATAAATACCCTGAGGTTTACAACACAGATATTGTAGTGTGATGCATTCAGATTATCTGCATAGCTCTAGGACTTGCATGGCAGTATGAATTAATCAGAAATAGAAGGGTTTCCAACTTGAAAAGATACCAAAATACCATGAATAAGATTCAGTCAGTTTTTGTCATACCAAATAAATAAATAAATAAATAGATCAATCAATCAGACAAAATTCTCGTATGAGATCTGAGTTGTTGCAGAATTCTTCCAGGATGAGGCTGAAGAAGAACACCTCTCCCCCCTTTTTCCCCATCTACAAAATAGAACAGAGATTTTTTTAAAACTGTGTAGACAAATGTATTAGTATATTAGTACATTAGAGATGCTCTTGTAGCAGTGATAGTCTGAGGATATATGGAAGGCAAGGTTGGCAGATAGAATGAATACTCAATGCCCTAATATAAAGTATGACATATACCTACAAAAGGTTACATTGATACTGGTTTTGGTTTCTCTTCATCACTAACTTTAACACCTATTTGTCTCTAGAGTAAAAAGGTGTGTGTCATCTGAAAGAAAGTCTTGGCATTTTGTGGGTAAAATGCAAGAACACTGTAATCCTATCTTTGTCTTGTAACTTTATAGGCCTACTGTATTTCTCAGATCTGTCCTCATGCCATAATGATCTTTAATCAGTGTATTAAGTGCTGTGAGGACAGAGTTAGCACTTGGCTGTCTTCTCAATTGGTAGAGGGAAGAAGCCCTTTGCATTTTCAGTTCCTGAATCCTCCACATTTACTGCGGTGGTCCAGAACAGATTGGTTTCAGGTACAGTGAAATCACTCTGATCTGGCCTCAGGACAGGTCAAGACCTGCTTTGAAGACCAAAAAAGTAGAAGCAGTCTTTATGGCACTGTAGACCTATAGACCTTACTACTTTATCCACATCACACTATTTCTTTTGTAGTCTGGAAACCCTTCCTGAATGGCTCTTCTGCCTCTAGCCCCAACAGAGAGTCGGCAATGCAAACACACATCAGTACCCCTGCCAGCAGGCTGAAAGAGCACCTGCTTTCCTTTTCTTTTTCTTTTCCACTTGCTATCACAGCTTATTACAAGAGTTCTGCTGGAGCAGGTCTTTGCTTTTTGGACCAGAATACATATTGATCAAAACCTGAAAGCTTTTTAGTCAGTAGTATCTCATTCTATTTCTATAAATCTCAATCATTCTGATGTGACCAAAAAAAGACCTGTATAAAATCCATGACAAAAACAAATTTCAAAACCAAAAAAGTGAAATTAATTACAAGTTGTGGAAGTCAAGGAAACAAGAGTTACATTCTACTAGCTGCATTTCAGTACCTTTACTTCATCATTCCCTGATGCTGTATGGGTGGGAAATAGAAGTACATATGAAGCATTGACTGAGCATTTCAGTGGTCAATTGTATAGCATTATGGAAGGTTGCTTCTTAGGAAGAGAAGTGAGCTCATAAGCATATTGCACCACAACTGTGTGAAAGCATCAGAAACCACCATATTCCTCAAAACATCCTGAGAAATCCTGAGGGACCAGACCAGCTACAGGACTGTGGGTCTGCAGAAAAAAAAATACTCTGGAGAACAAAGGTATAAAGTTCATTTTACTTGTTAATAGAAAAATATTCTGTACATTCTGTTTACTTCTTTCTTCTTGAAGCCGTAGGCTGTGTGAGACACTTTGGGCATCTCAAAGTTCACTAGAGACCTGTGTCAAGGTAATTCAGCTGAGCCATAAGCATTATCACTTGGAGAAGCTGGAGAGACATCTGGACTTCATTGGTTGTATCATTACATCTCCATTGTTTACAATGATGTAGAGACACTAATGCTGGGCCACTTAAATTGAGGCATCCAAAGATGCCCAAGTCCAGCTTGGAACTGACTCTGCCAGCTGGAATCAGGATTGCAGGGCTTTGCTGATCAGCTTCTCTCATGGTGAAAAGAGGGTTTGGAGCTTCTGAGTAGGAGTATAAAATGGGGGGAAAAACACACGGTTTAGCTGAGAATAGATGAAGCATATAAACCATCATGCCTGGGGAAATATGATGTCCCCTGTGAAGAGATTTAACTCTTTGTAGACTGGGGTATTTCTAGAACCATGGACAGCACATGACTCAGTGCAAGATCATGAGCATCCAAAGCATGGAAAAAAACCTTCAAGAGTTAGTGACCTCTCCAGCAATGGGCTCTGGACAGGAATCCAAGTCTCACAAAGTGAGCTGACCAGGGAGATTCAGATTATAACTGTTCAGCCGGAGGGGGAGGCAATGAGCATGAGTCTACGACACTGTTGACACCATGCACAACTCAGTGACTGTTTTCAGTGTGCCTTCAATAGGAAGATCGATACAAAACAAGGAGGTAAAGGCTGCATCACCAGTTAAATTGAGAATGTTGCAACAAGGACAAGAAAATGAAAATTCGGAGAACTGGAGGTGCTCAGATTGAAAGGGACAGAGCATCTGGGCTAGAACCCATCATCCAGGGAGAATACAGATGTGCAACTGCAAGTCCAGTAACAAGGGTCTTCAGGACATTCTCATATTCAGAGGTGGTGGTAATGGAATAGACAGTAACAAATGGGGCCTTTCATGAAACATTTTCTAAGAGAATGGGAGTATAGCCTGTGTTATGGTGGATCATTGCCTTGGTCTCAGTAACTCTGGTGGATAGCTGTTGTGGTCTCTGGAAGACAAGGCTTTAAAATAGACTTTAAAGGTAAGAAAAATTTAAAATAATTATGGAGGTGAATGAAAAGCAAGATTTAAAAACCTACAGGTTTATAGAAGGTGTATGATGTGTGTTATCTTTTCTTGATGGGATGGATTTTTCAGGCAAAGGAGATATACCTATAGTTCTATAAAGCCTGTAGTACTTTGTTGCATTGGAAACCATTAGTGAAAATTGGCATTGGAACAGGAAATGTAAAGTAGAAGAGAGAAAGTAAACAGAAGATGAAGCTAGTGAAAAGAGAATGGTTGGCTGGAGGGAGGTTATAAGCAGAGTTTTTCAAGGTTCAGTCTTTTTTATTGTTGTCACAAATAACATTTGTCACAAACAACAATTTGAAATTTGACACAAAGTGAAAGTGTGCTATTGAAATGTGGTTAAAATGCTTAGGTACAAGGGTTTAAATATCAGAAGGGGAAAAAATTAATGACATTGTAGATTCCCATTATACAAATGGGTTTACATGAAAAAGCTTGAAAGGCTGGACTAATGTACATGCAAACAAATAACAAGACTTTCTACTATAAACTGGGGGGACTATATAGAAAGGACAAAGACAGAAAAGGACCTGATAGTATTAGCTATCATTTTGGTTATGATAGGCTATCAATTATGATGAGGCTGTGAAAAATGCAAATGCAATCCTTAAGCATTAGTATGCCTAGCAGAAACTGAGAAGTACTAATGCCACTGCATTAGGTATCAATAAGATATTATCTGTACTATTACGTCCAGTAGGAGATACAAGTTCAAGGAAGATGAATATGAGCTGAAAGAGGGAAAGACTATTGGGAAGGTTATATATGAAGAATATGTTAAGAACATATATATAAAGGATATATTATAAATGGAGTATCACAGAATCATAGAAATGTCTGGGTTGGAAGGGACCTCCAGAGGTCATCTAGTCCAACGCCCCTGCTGAGAGCAGGGACATCCTCAACTAAAGCAGGTTGCTCAGAGCTCTGTAAAGCCCCACCTTGAATGTCTC
>JANHGN010017452.1:41567-56007 GCA_024605025.1 Megaceryle maxima | reverse complement strand
CCATGAGCCAGCAATGTGCCCTTGTGGCCAAGAAGGCCAATGGCATCCTGGGGTGTATTAGAAGGGGTGTGGTTAGTCGGTCAAAAGATATACTTCCCCTTTACTCTGCCCTGGTGTGGCCACATCTGGAATATTGTGTCCAGTTCTGGGCCCCTCACTTCAAGAAGGATAAGGAGCTGCTCAAAAAAGTCCAGCGCAGAGCCACAAAGGTGATTAAGGGAGTGAAGCATCTCCCTTATGCTGAAAGGCTGAGGGAGCTGGGTATCTTTAGCTTGGAGAAGAGGAGACTGAGGGGTGACCTCGTTAATGTTTAGAAATATGTAAAAGGAAAGTGTCAGGAGGATGGAGCCAGGCTCTTCTCAGTGATGTCCAATGATAGGACAAGGGGCAGTGGGTGCAAACTGGATTCCATGTAAACATAAGGAGAAACTTTTTCATGGTGAGGGTGAGAGAGCACTGGAACAGGCTGCCCAGGGAGGTTGTGGAGTCTCCTTTTCTGGAGACATTCAAAACCCACCTGGATGTGATCCTGTGTGACCTAATCTAGGTGGTCCTGCTCTGATAGGGAGGTTGGACTAGATGATCTTTTGAGGTCCCTTCCACCCACAAACATTCTATGATTCTGTGATTCCTTTTGCTAGCCCTGTGGTAGACATACATTGTCACAGTTCTTTGGCAGTGAGCATACAGACAGTAAACCACTCATAGACTTGTCCTGTTTACAAGCCCTCTTTTTTTGCCATTCCTTCCTGTTTAATGTTCCCAGCTGCCAGGCATTCCTGTTTTTTGGCCGCTCAGCTGGTTTCCAGGATTGTTGCCCATACTGATGTTTCTTGTAACACTGTGGCATCATATCCTGACAGAAGCCTGGTACAAGAAAGTTTCCCCTTTTGAGTAATCTTTTTGTTCAAGCAGGAAGGACGATTCCTTCCTGTCATCCCTATAGGCCCTCCTCCAGTGACAAACCTGGAGTTTCATAGTATTTGTTATAATGATGAATTTTCAAGCAGAGACCATCAAGTAATGTAAATCAATATGGCTTTGCTTGCTTCAGAAAAGTCATGCTGATTTACTTCAACCAATGATGTATCCTTGTCTGTCTGCCATAACAGAACACTTCTCTCAGAAACAAATTAAATATAGTAGGATTTCAGATGGTTGGGTAACTCCTTGGATTGCATCTTTTACTTCTCTTCCTATTATTTTTGTCATTATCCTTCCATTCCCTATAAGGCTTTCTGCCTGACTTGATGCAGTCATGATTCAGGCTTGGTGAAAACTGTTCTAACTTTGACACATCACACATACCATATCTATGACTTCTGCACTTCTATTAGTCAGTCAGAAAAATTAGCTTTGGAGCTGGTGGTTTCCCACTGACTATCTCTGAGGAGTCTGGAGATAAGACTTCCTCTCCAGTTCCACCCACTGGAATTATTAGCACTAGGGTCCCTTACAGACATGAAGTCCCTATAACATGTTGTTCCCAGACACTCTCTGTCCTCCTGGATTGCCTTGGCATCATGGAAATGTGATTTTTAATTCTTTTGATTTTTGATTTTTTTTTTTCCACTGGTATTTCATTCTCAGGTGAGCTTATAGTTTGCTGTGTTATGCTAGAATAACACAACCTAGTCCTAGACTCTGGAGACCATCCTGAGCATAATTAGATCTATATAAAGCCTGTGATTCTTTAAGTCTTTCCAATATTTTACACCACACAGTGCCACTGCTTCTCCCATCTGGTGACACAGCTCTGAGAATATCAAAGAGCTGAGAAACCTATTTGTCCTTAAGCTGCTGTTTCCTTTTTAAACACTGGCAATAAAAGTCCAGCCAAGTGCCAGAGCCAGACCATTTTTAATTTTCAATTCAATTAAGCACATAAGAAACAGGATTTGTACTTAGCAGTTGCTGCCTGGAGGTCCTGGTTAATCACCCACAAGAGCAGTTCAGGTAAGCGAAGGGCAGGAGTTCTGGCCATCTAAAACCTTCCCTCGTTTTCCCTTTTCCCCTCTCTCTGCTCCAGTTGTCTCCTGGCTCCTTCTACTAAACCCATTTGCACTCTCCCCATCCCGGAGTGGGAGTTTCAGCAGCACCTCTCCAGGAAAGCCATCCTCAACCCCTCCGACCTCCTCCCTGCAGGGGCCAGCTCAGTTTGAATAATTCATGTTAGGTTAACTATTCAGCAAGGGCTGGACTGAAAAAATCCTCAAGCTTTTGTAAGAACCTGAGCTGTGTTTGCAGCCAGGGTACAGGCAATGACCTGCTCCCCAACCCCGAGGAAGCTGCAAGGATGAAGATCTTAGGGAGATGCCAAGCATTTGGTCTGTGCAGATCTGCTTAAAAAGAGACCCCATCCAAATTTCTGTGCTTAAGTGTGTTACTCACACATACCTTCAGCTCTAAACAGATTAATAATTAACTGGCATTAAACAGACAGTGATGATGCACAGAAAGCTTTGTGGAGATGTTTGTTCCAAAAAAAAAAAAAAAAAAAAAGAACATTTTTCCTCATCCTTGAATGGTCTTCCAGCCCATAGAAGTAGTAGAGAAGAGATTATCTTTAGGAACAGATAAGGTCAAGAAAGACCATAAAGTACGGGCGAAGCAGGATGCTGCAGAGATTCCTAGAGGCAGCCCATACATCTCCTATGACATATGGCATACGCAACTGTCAGCTCACCCTGTATCTACAGGCTGAGGGTTCCTGCTGCGTAGCTCACACTTGCTGCAGTACAGTATCCTTGGTCTCTTCTCTGCCACAAGACGGCAATGCCTGTGTCTTCTGGACAAACCTCACTTCTGTGGGAGTCCTGTGGGAATCCCCGAGCATCATGTGGGAATCCAAGAGGAAAATTATGCTTTGGTAATACCAAAACAAAAATTCCCCAACAAGATATCAAGAACAGGAAGGACAGAGACTTTTACAGGGAGTAAACTATTTGGAGGCCTCTTGTCTCTTCCCTGTGCTACCAGATATAAGGCTTGTTCATCTACTTTTCTTTCAGACAAGACTTCCCTATCTAGCATGCAGCTGTGGAAGTACAGACAATGCATTTACATGAGAGCTCTGAACAGCTTCCACGCTTCTCTGGCAGATTTGTACAAACTGGATATGACATTACCAGCAGCCAGACACATCTTGCTCCAATAAACACTGTTATTTATTATTAAACTAAAAGGGACTAGCTCAGCAAGGGCTAGGGGACTAAACACTACTGGCTAGCATGTGGAATAAGTCAACTGTGTAGGTTTTACCCAGGTACAGGCTGTGATAGTGATAAGATTATGTCAGAAAAGGACAAAAGGCAAATCTGCAGAAAGATGGATTTTGGGAAATCCTTCCTGAAAGCACAATTACTCTCATCTACCTTACACTTGAACAAAATCTACAGTTAGATTATGCTCTACAAGCCTTTTTCATGTTGTTCTCCATTGCCCCACTGAGAAACTGAGTGGCCACTGTGATAATCTGTTTCTGTTTGCCAATGGCACCCTTCAGCTTTGTTCCTAACTTCTGCTTCATACTCATAACTGTATTAGATAAGAAAAGACCAAACCTCAGTGTCAGCCAGGAGGTACAGGACTCTTACATGCAGAAGAGGAGATGTATTCCTCTTGGCTAATCCACTGCATTGGAAAGACCCTCACCAAGCCCTTCCTGTGATACCAAATGCCTACACTGGTTCTCTGTAATTTGGGTCCACTTTCCAATGTTCCCATTCAAGTTCCCTGCTCCCCAAGGACCTCTGCAGAGTGGTTACATGGCTTCTGGGAAGGAGTCCAGGGCATCTATAGTTCTGCAGAGGCTGATGGGAACGACTCTGGCTCAGATCCAGACTTGAGGATCAGAAAAGCTTTGAAGGACAGGAAAAGTATCCCAAAGAGCCACATCCTAAAGGAACCAAGAAGAGTCATGAGGTTTCTATATGTATAATTCAAAAGGTGTTCCTTGAGGAGGCGTGAGATATGGCTAAGTTGCAAGGGCTTAGGGGCTTAGGGCTTTGAGGTAAGGCTCAGTAAGGAGGACTCTTGAAGGACAGGAAATTGTCATTGGAAATTGACTCCATGCCCACTTTTAGGCATACACAGCCCCATAGACAAAGTCATTGTGTGCACTGTATGCAAGCACTGTGCCTTACTGAAGTCTGGGCTCTCATGCCAGCTTTGCTGAAAAGGAAGTTAGGGCTAGAGAATCACAGACAACAAGGATTTTGGGGCTCTTGTCCAGAAAGCAAGAAGCCACTCTGTACGTGTCCCTGGCATGCTGCAGACTGGAAGAGGGCCACTGGGAAACACCCACCAGCATCATGTGAGTGGAACAGCCATTCTACTTCCCAGTAAGCAATCTGGCTACAGCTGATCTGAGTGTTGGTCTGGGTTTGGAAAAAGCCACTAAGCATAGTGGGGCACAGTGATGACAAGGAGTCAGCAAGGCAGTCCTGGACTGGAGGCACTGGGCTGCTGAGGGAATGGTAGGAGTTTCATGTCGTGGGATACCATGGAGTTGAGGGCAATCCAAGGAATCACCTTGGGGTCAGGAAGCAGAAGCTATGAAGAGTGGTTCTTAGATCCTTGGAAAGCTGACCCCAGGGGAAGCTTAGCCTCATTACTAGAAGTTTTCCCACAGAGAAAACGAGAGACAGTGTTCCCATGGGTTTTAGTCATCCACACCTAAGCCTGGGATAAGGGCTCAGACAATGGAGAGGGCTGGGAGAGAGTTTTCTCTGGAGACTTCTAAGGAAGGACAGTCCCCCTGCCCTTGGCAATCGGTGCCTTGTGTGAATTTCCTGGCACAGCCTTTGTCAAGCTATATGTATTCAAAAGGTTCTTCCTTTTGGAAGTGAAGGTTTTGACAACATGCAGTGGGACTATTATTCCCAGTCCTTACCTTTCTATATAAAAATCATAATCCCTTTCACACTCTCACCCTTGGCTCAAACAGGCCATGTGACAAGATATATTTAACAATGCCTCTATGAAATCTCAAGACTATTGTCCAAAAATTTAGCTCACATCTGCTTTTCAATGCAGTGGATATTGATGTGCCTGACAGACAGAGGTTTCATCACATGAGCAAGCTCACTACAAATAATATTTTCAACAGTGTCAGGAGAGGGCATTCAGAGGGGGGAGATGATAGCAAACTAGGAAGCTGTTACACATGGCTCTAAAGCTTCTTCTGAATTTCAGCTTTCCATATACATTTGGAGAGCAGAATTCAATTCCAAGCCAGAAAAGCAAGTTAAGAAAGTAAACTGGCAGAAGATTGAATGGTTGACATGAACCACAGGGCTCCTTAGATCATGTTTTCAGCTGGGACTCCACTCTCCTTTCCCACTCATGCCCCCATAGAGCCACATTTGAGCAAATTCACTCATCCCATAGAAGCTTTCCTCTCTGATATACTTTACTGTCTACCAGCAACATTGTCTAATTATCTCCTTCTCTTTTTCCAAGAGCAAGTCCCAGTGATTTAGCATATATTTGCAGGGAATTTTTCCATATTCTGAGGGATATCTGTCCACAAATTCCACAAATATGCTTATCTTGACAACGTTCAAAGTTGAAGATGGAGGTTTGCACTGTAGGCCAACAGGAGGTAATATCATATGAGAAGTATGTGAAGTGAGGATAAACCTTGAAGGGCCTGAAAAAAAAAGTCTTTCTTCATTATGTGACACAGTGAAAACAGAAAACCAATGAAGAAATAGAGAGACTGTCAACATCAAAGCATCAGATCTGGAAATCAGACCCCCTCCTTGGACATAGTCAAAAGTCATCTGGATGTGGTCCTGGGCAACTGGCTATAGGTGGCCCCGCAGCGGGTTTGAATGAGATGACCTCCAGAGGTCCCTTCCAACTTCAGCAATTTTTGGATTCTGTTATTATGTTATGTTTGCAAGACCATTTTAGATGAGTATCTGGAGAACAAGACACTTCCATTTGTCAAAGCCAGAGAGGTAGTGATTCAGGAAGCAAGACATGCACTGATTCCAACAAGTGTGTGGCCAAATGTTTTAAATAAGTAAATAAACAGAATGACTAGATTGTGGGCATCTTACTCGGAAAGACCTGGGATGTGGTTGAAATCAGAACTGATGCCCAGGATAAAAGTGCAACCTGCAAAAAATTTAGTTGCAATCTCCACAGTGTTGAAGCATGTAAGGAGGTCTTTCTGGCCTTCTTGAGCTTGATCAAATAAGTAGGCATCCATGGGAATGACAGAAAGAAACAACCTGAGATGTTTGTTTGGACAGGGAAAGAAAGTCTGCAATAGGGAGGAAGTTCTGCAGTAGTTCTGTTTTTGTAGAGGAGGTAGTTCAGCTGGCCATAATTACCCATCTTTACAGAAAACTGCTTGTATCTTTTCTTAATGTAATGAATTTTTGTACACTTCTCTGCTACATTTTTTTTCAGAACTGGGTTTTTTTTATCTTCCATATGAGGATGTCAGATGTAATAGCACCACAGAAGTCAAGAGATGACAGGTACCGATTCTCTCCTATCAGCCAACCCTGTCAGAAAAGATTTAAATTGGTTCCACGTGAGTTGTTCTTGACAATTTTGCCTTAGTTGTACCTTCCAGGTGCCTGACAAAAGCTTTAGTATTTCTTACAGTAGTTTTTAGAAATTGAGGTTAAGCTGACTGGTTTGATGTATTTCTTTTGAAACTTCAGTACAAAATTTGTCCATTCCAGATTTTCTGGGGCCTCATACATTTCCCAGAAGCTCTCAACTATACCACCAACAGCTCCTGAACTCTGGTGGTCTCTAAATACACTATGATGAACTTCATCAGATACCAGAAACTTGGAACCATCTGTCCTTTTTACACATTCTCCATCCCTTTGTTGTTATCCCTCTTTTATTCAAAGAGGGCAAAAGGAAGACCCAGGGAACTACAGGCCAACAGGCCTCACCTCAATCCCTGGTAAAATGATGGAACAAGTAATCCTGAAAGACATTTCTAGGCACATGAAGGACAAGAAGGAGATTAGGAGTAGTCAGCACTGAACTCACAAAAGCAGGTCAGTCTTGACCAACTTGACAACCTTCTATGATGAAATGACTGTTCTGGTAGATGAAGAGAGAGCAGTGGATATTGTCTGCATTGACTTCAAGACAACTTTTGACAGTGTCCAATAACATCCTCACAGACAATCTGTTGAAGTATAGGCTGGATGAAGAGTGAAGTGGGTTGAAAACTCAATTAACAGGCCCAGAGATCTGTGGTCAGTGGTACCAAGTCTAGTTAGAGGCCTTTAACTAGCAGCATACCCCAGGGATCAATACTGGGTCAAATTCTTTCCAACGTGTTCATTAATGACTTGGATGATGGAGTAGAATGCACCCTCAGAAAGTTTGCTGAGGATACAAAACTGGAAGGAGTGGTTGATACACCAGTCTATCCAGAAGAACCTCAACAAGCTGGAGAAATGCAACAACAGGAACCTCATCAAGTTCAACAAGGGGAAGCTCAAAGTCCTGCAGCTGAAGAGGAGTAACCCTGGGCAGCAGTACATACTGGAAGTCAACTGGCTGAAAAGCAGATTTGCAGAAAAGGACCTGGGGGTTCTACTGGACACTAAGCTGAATACAAGCCATCAAACTGCCCTTATCACAAAGAAGTCAAATGGTATCCTGGACTGCATTAGGAGTGTTGCTAGGAGATCAAGAGAGGTGAATCTTCCTTCCTACTGATCACTGGTGAAGCCACATCTGAAGTATTCTGTCCAGTTTGGAGTTCCCCATTACAAGAGAGACATGGATGTATTAGACAGAGTTCAGTGAAGGGCCACTAAAATGATTAGGAGCACTTCTACTATGAGGAGAAGCTAAGAGAGCTCAGACTATTCCGTTGGGAGAAGAGAAGGTTCATGGTGTTCTCATCAATTTATACCTGAAAGAAAGTTGCAAAGAGAACAGAGCCAGGCTCTTTTCAGTGGTGCCTAGTGTCAGAACAAGAGGCAATGGGCATATCTGAAACACACGTGGTGCCATCTGAACATCGGGAAACACGTTTTCAGAGTGAGGGTGACTGAGCACTGGCATAGTTTGCCCAGGAAGGTTGTGGAGTCTCCACCCTTGGAGATATTAAAAAGCTGTCTGGACACAGCCCATGGGCAGCCAACTCTAGGTGGCCCTGACTGAGGAGGGCAGTTGGACCAGATGACCTCCAGAGGTCCCTTCCAACTTCAACCACTCTGTGATTATCTTAATTTATTTTTTTTTATTAATTAGCAGCAAGGAGTTCAAGATCTAGCAATGAGCATCTTGGGCTTGGACTCCTGTCAAGCAGCATACTATGCAGGACATCAAGTGGTGGCATAAGATCCTCAAAGGAAGGACAGACAAACATTATCAGCATTCATATCTTCCTAAGAGTGCTCACAGTGATTGATCTCAAGGGAGCAGAGCATCCTGTATCCCTAGTGGAGCCCATCAGGCAGGTGGCTCTTGTGAGGTAGATGGTTTGTCCACTGTTGATGGTGCTGCAAACCGTAGTAACTGGTTTGGGGTTTTTTGTGTCCTTGGGTATCTCTACTGACAAAATCTGATGAACCTGAATATTTCTTAGTCTAACCTAGGTCTGGAGAGATGCATCCAGTGCCCTCACTCACCCAGCATCTAGTCTTGCACTTCTTTTCCACAGACTCCATGAGCTCAAGGAGAAGGAAAAGTAGAAGCAGTTATGGTGCCACTAGCTTTACAGACCTCTTTTCCATAGATGTCTTTGTCCTTCCTACAGTTTCTTCCCAAAGTATTTCCTGCAAAGAGTCTGATAAACCATTTATTGCTCCTCTTCCAGGACATTCTCTTAAAAGTCTCCAACAGTGTTAAATGGAGTGTCAGATTCTGTTACTGTAACAGTTGCCTCATGACCTAAAATCATATACATTACTTGGGAAAGAATCCAAAGTTTTCAACATAAAAGGCCTATGTAGCACATTTAAAAAGCTCTTTAATTGTACAGATGTTAAGAATTACATTTTATTTGGAAAGATTGGGGTGTTTTCTGGAACCTCTGTCATACATGCATCAGGACAAGAGCACTGCATAAATCCAAGGCCAGGCATACAAGTCTTTCAGCTTTGGAGACAACCCAACAGATAGAACCAACAGGCAGAGCTTCAGGCTGTTGAGATGTACAGACTCATGCTCTCAATTACTCTTATTATCAATATGTTAATGTCCAGCTGTATGTGAAAAGGCACCATGATGTAGATATACATAGAAGAGTTTAACACAGATACCTCATTTAAAGTGGTGTCTGCTAGGCAATATGGCCACCTTGGAATGAAGGCAAGGAGAGGATTGCTGACGGGAAGCAGTGCTCAAATCCCCAACCCCAGGCCCCAGCCTGTTTCCTCGAGCAGGTTGAGGGAGGTTCTCCTCCCCCTCTCCTCTGCCCTGGTGAAACCACATCTGGAATACTGTATCCAGTTTTGGTCTCCCCAGTTAAAGACAAATAGGGATCTACTGGAGAGAGTCCAATGGAGAGCTACAAGGATGATTAAGGGACATGAACATCTCTCCTATGAAGAAAGGGTAAGAGAACTGGGGCTGTTTAGTCCTAAGAAGACTGAGAGGGGATCTTAATATCTATAAATATCTGAGAGGTGGGTGTCAAGTAGAAGGGGACAGTCTGTTTTCCATGGTGCCCAATAATAGGACAAGGAATAATGGGTATAAGCTAGAACATAGGAAGTTCCACCTCAAGGAAAAGCTTCTTTACTGTGAAATTGACAGAGCACTGGAATAGGCTGCCCAGAGAGGTTGTGGAGTCTCCTTCTCTGGAGACTTTCAAGACCTGCCTGGATCTGTTCCTGTGTAGCCTGCCCTGGGTGATCCTGCTCTGGCAGGGGGTTGGACTCGATGATCTCCAGAGGTCCCTTCCAACCTCTACCATTCTATGATTCTATAGTTCTATTATTTTCTTTATTTCAATAACCAGGAGCTTCAATAGTCAGGAAGTCACCAAGTCTTTGCTAAGACACCTCTTTAAAGGTGATTCTCCAAAAATCAGAGTGTGAAAAATATTAAGTGGAGCAGGAGATTCTTGTAAAATAACAATCAACTTCTACCCCCCCCTAGAAACATTCAAAACTTCTAAGTGACTGGCTCAGACTTTACTGCAAGAGTTTTCCTCCCTTGCTTCTTCTTTTCTGCCTAAATAACCTCAGGCTCTTGAATGACTGAAACATACTAAGAAAGAGAGATGTCCTTTTGATATTTCTAATGGAATATGTAATCTGGGATTCCCTTCCATGCTGAACTCTGTGACCCAGAATGAATACGTGCAACTTTCAGTATTCTAATTCGATAATTAAATGGAAATATAATAAAGTAATTGAGCTGCTCTATTGCAAGCTTACACAGAGAACTACTGATATTAGAGAAAAATTGGAGATTTTACATGGGCAATGACTTTAGTACAGAATCATGTATAGAATATATGAAAAACATATTCTAGTCTTTAAGACAAAACTATGTGTAAGGTAGTCTACTTCACAAAACAGTTAACTAATTGCATAGATTAGCAGGGTCACTCGGATACTCAAATGCATTACGATCTATTCTTTCAAACGCAATTAGGAGCGTTCAGCTTAAGAACCAGTCTAAATGGGTTCATTTACTCCATTACTGCAATCTAGTTAAGAGTAAATCAGTGAATAAATCAACATTTCACTATTATCTGATTTTTATGTGATTAACAGGAAGCTGATATTACCAGGTAGTTCGTTATAGATTGGCGCTCTACTGTACTAAGCCTTGTTCTGATTAAGCTGCCGGTGTGCTTTTGCACTGATTTATATTGCTGTGTGTTCTTATGTGCTTACAAAAAGTGACAGTGACTGAAGAGGATATTGTGTATGGCCCAGTTAAAGCCCGTAATGCTCCTCACTGTTCTGCACAAGGTATTTGTTGGCTTCTTCAAGCTCCTTTTTACAGTGTTTCTACTATGATAAATTTGGCTTCCTGGCTGTGTTTTCAAGTCTTACAAGTCTTTCAGTCCTCAAAATATGACTAGGATGAATTAACCACAACAAAAGCTTAAAGCCGCAAACACTGACTTCCTAAGCTAGAAAAAATGAATGCCCTGCTGCTAAGACTAAAAATGTTTTTCCCTTTAGGTAGATCAGCTCATGGAAGGAGACATGAAACAATTACCCAGCATGTTCCACATGTCTAAGCATCTGACAGCATGCTGTAGGCAGGTTCCAACCTGACACATACAATACTGGAATGATTCAAGTGCAGGTACTGGAATTTTTATGGAAGACTTAATATCTACTTAATAATTTCAAAGTGTTTGACACTTCAGCTGAGGCCTCTTGCATATGAGCCAACCAAGTTAAATAAAATTAGAGTAGCAGAGAGTGTTAATTGGGTTTCTGTAATGTGTATTGCTCCAACTTTCTCCCAAAAGTTACTGCCTCCATGAAGGATGTTTCTATCAAAACAGTATCAGATTATGTAAAAAGGCAAAGGGAAATCCTTAGTGAAAGTACAAGAGAAGCTGCTCAAAATTATTTGAGTCCACAGCTGATGGACAACTAGAAGTAACAGTTTGCTAACCATTAACAGCTGTCTCAACGTTCAAGTCTTACTGATGTCCAGCTCCAACAGTGAAGGCCGAATCAAACTCACATTTAAGGCATAGAGTTACTGGATCTTGTCCAAAGCTGCCCAGTCTTGCAGCCATACTATGTGCAAGTTGATCATAACAGTACAGTGGAAGTGCTCTTGACAAATAATGAAGACATGTCCTAGAAGAAGTTGTTATATCCACATGGGTGTGGTCCCAGCTTCTGACAATTCCTGAAAATCCACTATCTCTATCTTCTTCTATAAGGTGATCGATTCATGTATTTCTTTGCCTTCTGCATTACACTGTATTGTATCACTTTAGGATGCGAGGAGAATGAATTTTCTGTTCCTTAGCTTAAGTTTCTATGTTGTACAATGGGGAGAAAACAGAGAGTGTTCTTTCAACAGCAAATTAAGTGTTCTTAAAGTGGATACTTGCAGAATAAAAAACATTTTGACGAAATAGTTGCATGTTTTAGTTTGGAAAGCACTTAGCACATTTGTGATGAGAGTAGAAAGACAGATAAATATCATAGTAAAATAAAATAGAATACACACCTGCCCTACAGTGAGATTATAAAATATAAAATACTGAAACAGTAGAAATACAAATATGCTGATAGTTAAGTACTGCTTCTTCAGATGAAGCAGAATACCAGTTCTCCCAGATCATAAGCTAATTATTGCCTTTCTGAAACAATATAAAGAAGTAGAATGTAACAGTCTAGACTGTTTGTAGAGCTACTGTCTGTAAAGATTTTTACAGGAAGGAGAATACTAATTCAGAGGTCAAATATTTGGGACTTACATTAACAAAAATTAGCCAAAGTAAGTGATGCAGTGAGTGAAATACACTGAGGAGATTTGTTGGAGCCAAACTGCCCAAGTACACTGCCTTGTCTGCTCTGTTCTGCATAATTAACTATCTTATTAACTAGACAATTGATTCGCTACTTTATTGATTGATTGTTGCATTCATTCTCTCTTTCTGCCTTTTGTTTTGCTGCCAAATTTATCAGTCTAATTGCACAACTTTCTCCCTAAGTGATTCATTCCCTAATCAACTCTCTCATCCACTGATGAGCCTGTTTCTCACCCAGTTCACTGCTCAGCTGAATCCCAAGCCTTCACCTGCCTGATCTTCTTGGCACGTGTGACAAGTTGTGGGCCCCCTCAGGGTTCAGACTATGGATTCTGTTTAATGCTTCGGACGTTAGGAGATTTGATACTTATTCTACGAGTGCCCAAAGAAAAACTGCATTGCAAATCGGCAGTGATCTGCTTTTTGTGTTCTGATAGTGAACTGGAGCTATGAAAATCACAATACAGGTCTGTGAAAAGTCAATGATTATCCGTTTCTATGGATGCCTTTTTTAGACAGCACACTTGTCTACATGACAACGGACTGCTATCACACCGCCTGAGGTAAATCTGCTCTTCAAATCTTAATTCCAAGCAAATCTGCTTATTGCAAGTCCAGAGGAGGATACTTTGACTGTCTGACTAGCCTGGCTAACTGGCCAGCTACAAATGGCAGCAAAAGCCACTTAAAAATTAAATCCAGTTGCTTTGGGCCTTGTCCCTGTAGTGTTGAATACCTCCATGGATAGAAGATACACCACTTCCCCAGGCAGCCTGTTTCCACGCTTGACCATACTTTTTTGGAAGAATTGTTTCCTTCTCTTCAGCCAGCATTTCCTCTGGTTCAACTCATGACTGTTTCCCACTCACCTTTCCCTATGTACCTCTCAGAGGAGCTGGGGTCCATCTTCTTCATGGTTCTCCCAGTAGCAGTGGGCAGCAGTCAGACCTCCCTCACCCTTCTGTATGCCACACACTCCAGCAATATAACGAACGGTATGATAGCAATCTGAGAAACTGCCAGATGATGAGAGCAATGGAAGTGGGAGAGGTGGTTGGACAACACAGAGAAAATCCAGATATCACACATGGGGAAAGGGATGTATTGGGAACTCCTCTCAGATGAAGGACACCAGATGACAGTGGGAATAGAAATTCCTAGGGTTATCAGGGTCACTGACTGAGGCTAGAATTACTAAATAACAGTCTAAAAATCACCAAAAACAGGGCCAGTGGGGAAAGAGCAAAGAAAAGTAGGTTGATTATTTTGGAGGGGGGAAAAGAGGAAAAAAATGTAAACCAAATGGTATGACTGGGAAACTCATGGGTGACCTTCTAAGCAGCCTTGCCTGGATCAACACTGCCCAGAGGGTGACAATAACAGGATTTTTCTGTCTATACCACGTCCCCAACTTGCCTTCATGTTCAGAGAGACCTGGAAGGTTTCTCTGAATGTCATCAAGGGTAAACCTCAGAGGGGTTAGAGGATCAGCCAAATGCCTCCAACATACACCCATCCAGGCACAGGACTTCTTTCCCCTTCACTGTTTGTTATCACCATCTTTCCATCCTTTCAGCTGCCCCTCCTCCATTTTACCATATCCTCAGTCCTTCAAGTTAACTTGATTTTCCACCTATCACCTCATTTTTCTCCTCCTCTTTCTAGGTATATTAAATGACAGTGCAAGCTATAACATGTAACCCTTTTTCATCCCCTTGTCTACTACAGCTAATACTACCTGCATGATTTCCTGCCGATGGAGATTTGCCCAAATCGCCCCCATGCAAGAGAAGCACAGAAACCCACAGACCTGGCACAGGAGGACCTTCCCAGCCCAGCAGCTCTCAGCCCTCCTGCACCAAGCCGGGGGGGGGGGGGGGGGGGGGGGGGTGGGGGAGGCGAAAAAAAAAGATGGATATCAGCTGTTTTTTTGGTTAGTTGGAAAGGGGGGCGAGCATGATGCACTTTATAAAAAGCTTT
>JANHGN010017452.1:22577-39509 GCA_024605025.1 Megaceryle maxima | reverse complement strand
AAGGCCCGCCCCGCCCGCGGCCCGGCACCGCCACCCTCACGGCGGGGGGGGGGGGGGGGGGGGGGGGGGGGGGAGGGGGTAGATGAAAAAATAAAATGTAGCTCCCAGGTTTTATTTGTTAGTAGCAAAAAGGAGTGAGCAGCAAGCAATTTTAAAGATCTTTCTTGCTTATCTATGCCTTTTGTGAAAGCAGATCAGCCACTGGAAAAGATGTTTACAAGCAAGCCTTAGCATATTGCAGTCTATGCAACTTTTGTGGAAAAACTGAGTAAATACATATGCAACTAATCTTTCATCTTCGATGGGACTGGCTGATTACTGGAACAAGTGAAGAAAAAAAAAAAAACATCATTTTTAGGCCAAGCACTTTTATTTGGTATATTTTGTTTTGCAAACAGAAAAGGTATTGTTCCTCTAAAATTAAGGACAGATTGAATGTTGTGTGAGGTCTAAAGAGGACTGCACGTACAATCATTTGCAGTTAGGGGAAAAGAGCAATGGGCTTTCTCTGACTAAGGTGCACCAGATGTTTTTTTTTTTTTCTTTTTCTTTTTTTTTTTCTGTTCACAAAGTGTGCTTGTATTCAAAAAGAGATGTTTTCATAAGCAAGCTTTTGTGTGCAGCGGTGCTTCAGTTGTATTTCAGAAATTAAGAGTCATCCATCTGAGATCCACTTTAATGACTAATTTCCCTACCATAGAGTTTAAAAATACAAAGAACTGCCACTGACTGGCAGAGCCCAGTTTTCAGTTGCCATGCAACACCCCTGTCACAGGTTTCCCTTCATCTTCTAGTGCTTTTACTCTGGCTCTGTTCTTCACGGATGAAAGTTATGCAATGCTTTCTAGATACTTAACAGCAGATGTATTAAATTTCTAATCTGATATAAACCAGACTGCAATTTTCTGCTGAAAAAGTCACATCAATGAATTTAATAATGTTTTAAATTATAGTCTTTGCTAGCAGAGTATCTAGTTTTCAAATTTACATTATGCTGATTTTTCTAGCATATGAATCAGCGACAACTCCCTTTTGTCTATGTCTTCTTCTTAATGCCTGTGGGATTTTGCCAATATTTTGTGGCAGGGCAAGTTCTCATCTGAAACTTTGCAAAACCACCTGTTAACAGGCTAATTGGTGGCAAACACAGAGCAGGTGCTTGCTGGAGGCTGATGGATTCCATGACTCCTGTGATAGTAGGCAGCTGCTAGCCACCTTGTCCCCTTTGTGCTGACCAGAATGGAGATAACAAGCTGAAACCTCTTCACCTGAGTTGCCATCAGCAGGAGCAAAGGGTTTTGCTATCAACTTGAATCAGATTTGAAGTAAAGAAGTAGACACAAATGACTTTATATTTTTTCGATGAGACTATGAGTCACACAGTTGTCTGTACTGTTGCTTTTTAGTTCAGAAAATAGCCTCTTATTTTGGAAAGGAGTAATTTAGTATTATTAGTGAACTGTAACCAAAATTTAGAGTAATCTCGACATACTAATGCAGCTACGCATCCATGCAAGGCTCCAGAGTACCTCTGACTTGGCATAGGCAGCCATTTCTAAGCACAACAGACACCAGTCATCCAGAAAACCATGCTGTCACATCCATAAAGATGATTTTTCTTTCTTTCTTTTCCCTATATGGATGAATGGACAGGTTCTCTTGTGGTGTTTCTGAAGTCTGTTTTGAAAACATAACAGCCTAATTCTATAAATTAGCAGAATTGTTTAAATTTCATATAAGGTGAAACTGGTGTTAAATTTTGTCTCTTTTCCATGATGATGAATATTCATAACTTTTGTTCTGCTGTTTGAGTAACACCAAATACATATTAGTGTTTTTTACAACAAAATACATTTTTTAAAGTAGACAATCTACAGTACCTAAATTATGTTCAGAAACAGTCTAGAAAGATGCTGCCTTTCTACTTACTTTCTTCAATCATTGACCTGAGATTTATAACAACTTTTACCATGTGATGCATTTGTACGGGTTCAATGACTCTCTTTCAATACAATGTTAGGCTTAGTAAAGCATAAAGCTTAATAGGTGAAAGCCTTTTTTAAAGGCAATAGTGCTTCAATAAGTTGGCATTTTATAAAGTGGATTTTGCTTTTCCCCACTGAAAATTTCATTCTGCTGCAGAGGAAAGTGCAGATGAGTCAAGAAAACAATAATTTTCATAGCATTCAGAGTCTTTGACTGAAAGCTAATGTGTTCCTTGGTTCTGAGAAACATCACTTAAATCTTCCTCTGCAGACTTTCATATGAGCAGTCTGGCTTTTTACAAGCAGCTTTTCCTCCTTCTTCCTACTGTTTGCTGGCAAAGTGTGGGTGTCCTGGTCTCCTGGAACAGAATCATAGGCCAGTCATGGTCATTATCAGTTTGGAGCCAGCCAGGGCAGCTGACCTAAGTTTGCTACAGGTGTATCCCCCACCCTAAGCATCATGCTTAGTATAAAGGGGTAAGTTTGCCAAGGGTTGGGTTTTCTCCTGATTGTCTTGTTCTTCGTCCCTGTTCTTCTCTTCCTTCTTCCTGTTTCTGGAGGGGTTTGCTTACCACTTTGCTCCCGAGGACTGCCCTCCTGTTTATTGTGACTGCTGTACACTCACTGAATTGAGTATAACTCTGTATACTCCATACTGGTATTAACATTGGTTTTGCTGTTTCCCTTTTCAACTTGTGGGTCTTCTTTGTCTGTGTGGAAAACCTCAGCTGGTCTGAGGGATCTGAATGCAAGTTTGATACTGACCTTGAGCAGATAACTGTGTACCCTTGAAGAGGCCAGCAAGTCCTGAGAAGAGATGAGTAAACAAGATTAAGGAGCTGCCAGAAGGCAACTAGAGAAAGTTTATTGAGGTTGCAACAGAGGAAAAAAAAGTCATCCAATCATGAACTGTTGGTCTTTGTTTGACCCAGTCATATGTGGATGCATATTCTTGGGAAAGATATTAAAAGACTTGTTAAACCAATAAAGATGTCTTTTTGCTTGCAGTTAGGTGTGTGTCATGTCCGTCTCAACAGTGACATTTCTGATTCCCTTTCTCATCTGAGGAGAGGTCATTGGTGCTAGAGCAACTGTTTTGGTTTAGCCCTGTATGTGGGTTAATTTTAGACAGTTCATTTGGTGTCCAGTGTTTACTTGAGGCATGTATAGCTCACCTGGGAGAACTGCAGACCTTTCATTTGAGAGTGTCAAAGAGTTGAAGTTTTGAGGGATTTGATGGAGTCATTAGAAGGATTTTTTTATGTTGCTGGGGTGGGTAGGATGATTGCTGGGTGGAATTCTTTGGTATTTGCTTCTAGAGTTGCTTTTGGAGCTGTGAGTGGCTTTTCTGCCATTTTTGCAGTTTATCACTCTTGGGTGTGGTGCTGCTCTGTTATGTTCTTTGTCAGTAGGTTATGGTATCATAAATTCTTTTGTAATTATGCCAATTCCTGATTTCTGGGGAATGGTAGTGGGCAAAGAGAACTTGGTATACCCTTGGGGTACTTTCACCACCTTGATCATAGAGTCAGGTTTTTTGAATGTCTTTCAGTTCTTGTCTTGCTTAAAGTAAAACATTGGTATAGAGGTGGGGACTGTGGCTGCTGCAACCTCTATAATGGGCTCTGCAGATATCTCAGACCCCTCCCCGAGCATCACTGCAGCTACTCCAGCCCTGGTGATGGGTGATGTAGCTGACCTAGGGACTTGACAGTGTCCCTACCAGCTGCTTCTGAAGAGAAGACAAACACAAAAGGAACAGGTCCTGTAGGAACATCCCGGGGCAAGAATCAGAGGTGACCACTCAGTCTCTATCCTTAAATGAGCTGTGAGATATACATAAAGATTACTGTTGTCATGAAGGTGAGCAACTTGTCATTTGGCTGTTCCAGTGCTGGGATAACAGATGATGGTTTGTACTTAGAGCGCAGAGAAGCCAAGCAGTTAGGACTGATGGCTAGAGAAGTGGACATTGACAGGCCTCTTGCAAAAGAGGCACATCCTGTTTCTCTGGAGAAGACTACTGTTGAGTGTCATGAACAGGTATGCCCTTAGGAATGTCATATACTACCTGGGCAAGTGGACAGTTATTGAGAGAGGTGTTAAGAATCTGAGGGAACCAGTTGCCCAGAAGCTGATATTTTTTTATGACCTGGATGACCTGTAGACACAATCAGATGGGGGGGTGGGCATCAACTTGTCCTCCAGAGCAACTACCACATGTTTGGAGCCCTGCTTCCTAAAAAAGGCCAGACATCACCTGCTGATGCGAAGTAGAGAATCAATTTTTGTTTTCTTTGCTTCTATGAGCAGCCTTGCTTTGCTTCTTCATTAAACTGCTTTTGTCTTAGCCCATGAGTTTCATCTTATTTTCTCCCCCCTCGTCCAGCTGAGAAGAGGCAGGGGGGGAAGTGATAGAGCAGCTAGGTGAGCACCTGGCATCCAGACAAGGTCAAAACACCACAATAACCAACATGGTAACAAGCAGACAATTGCTTTTCCTCCCCATGGTCTGACAAATTCACAGAGCTGCTTGGTAAGGTGCAGGAAAAATTGTGCCAGCTGGAGGATAGGTTACATTTCCTACCTGAATGTCTCAGCTGTCAGAAGAAAGTGTTCTGTAAAGCTTACTAGAGAAAGATGGTATGCCTCATGAGGTATGCTGTGGTTTTTCCTGCATAACCATCGGGAAGACATGAGAAAATTGGATGGAAAACCTTCCTTGGTCTTACAGGTATACTTGTATGATTTGCAAAAGAACATGATCACAAAAGGGGGCCCTTCTAGGAAAGGTGTTGCTCCACTTTCCAGTGGACAGCCCCCCCAGATGGGCTTTGGATCCTTATTTGAGATGTGAATAACAGTGATTGAAGCCTAGTCTATATGAGCTGCTTGGATCTTTGTCTACAATGAGCACTCCCCTTCAAATTAGCAGAGCCCTGCATCTCCAGCCAGGTGGAGGAGAACAATTGAGTTTATTGGATTGTGTGGGTTTTATAGCCTGGCATGTAAGAACCAGAGGAGCACAAGGCTTTAGTGGACACCAGTGCACAGTGCACCCTAATGCTGTCAAACTGTAAAGGGGCAGAATCCATTCGTATTTCTGGAGTGATGAGAGGATCCCAGGAGCTGACTGTAGTGGAAGCTGAAGAGAGTCTGACTGGATATAAGTGGCAAAAGCACCCTGTTGTGACTGGCCCAGATGCCTCATGTCCTTGGTGTAGATGATCTCAAGAGAGGGTATTTCAAGGACTCAAGGGGCTGTTAGTGGGAATTTGGTGTAGCAGTGCTGGAGACAGAGGAAATTAAACACCTGTCTAACTTGCCTGGTTTATCAGATGACCCTTCTATTGTGGGGCTATTGAGGGTGGAGGAGAAGTAACTTGGAAAGGAAAAATTTTAAATGGCGCCATGAGCAACAATAGGCCTTTGAACAAATCAAGTGAGAGATTATTCATGCAGTATCTGTTGGGCCAGTCTGGATGGATCAAGATGTAAAAAATGAGCTCTATACCACAGCCTGAGAAAATGGCCCTACCTGGAGCCTTTGGCAAAAGGCACCAAGGGTGACTCAAGGTTGACCCCAGAGTTTTGGAGCCAAGGATGCAGAGGCTCAGAGGCCTGCTACCTCTCACTGAAAAAGATACTGGCAGCACATGAAGGAGTTTGAGCTGCTTTGGAAGTAATTGGTACTGACACACAGCTTCTCCTGACACCTTGATTGACAATGTTTAGCTGGATGCTTAATGGGAAGACTCCCTCCACACATCACGCAACTGATGCTGTGCAGAGTTAAGTGGGTCACGTTGATCATTCAGTGGGGTTGAATAGGGAACCCTAATTGCTCAGGAATTTTGGAATTAATCATGGACTAGTCAGAAAATTTTTGTAATGTCACCAGGGTAGAAGGTAATGTGCTCCGAAGAAGCCCCAACATACAATAAATTACCAGAAAATGAGAAGTGATATGTCTTGTTTACCCATGGATCTTACCATATTGTAGGAAAAATGCCATGTGGAGTCCTACATAATGAGTTGCAGAAGTGGCTGGGGGTGGAGGTGAATAGAGTCAGTTTGCAGAGGTAAAAGCCATCCAGTTGGCTTTGGATACTGCTAAGTGAGAGAAATGGCCAGTACTTTATGCTGACTCAAGAATGGTGGCAAATGCTCTGTGGGGGTGAATAAAACAATGGAAGGAAAACAATTGGCAGCACAGAGACAAACTCATCTAGGCTGCCCTACTGTGGCAAGATACTGCTGCCCAATTAGACAAACTAGTGGTAAAGGTATGTCATGTACCCGAGTCAGACCACTGAGGAACATCAAAACAACCAGCCAAAGGACTGGGCTGCTAAGGTTAAAGTGTCTCAAGTAGACTTGGATTGGTAATGTAAAGGTGACTTATTTTTAGCTCAGTGGGCCCATGATCCTTTAGACCATCAAGGCAGAGATGAAGCAGATAGATGGACTTGGGAGTGAGGGGTAGACTTGACCATGGACACCATCACAAGTTCACTTCCATGAACATGCCAAGGTAAATGTCATGTGCTTACTATGATGGAAGCCACGACTGAATGGCTGGAAACATATGCTGTGCCCCAAGCCTGTAACACTAATCTGGGCCCCAAAAAAAGCAAATCTTGAGGTGACATGACACCCTAGAAAGAATTAAGTTGGACAATGAGACTTCTTTTTGAAACAGCCTCATAGACACCTGGGCTATAAAGCATGGTATCAAGAGGATATATCACATCCCCCATTGTGCACCAGCTGCTGGTAAAGTTGAACAATGCAATGGTCTATTAAAAACTCAAAGCAGTGGGTGCTGGGACATTTAAAAATTGTGATGAACATTTAGCAAAAGCTACCTTGTTAGTTAACGCCAAGGGATCTGTCAGTCAAGCTCGACCTGCTCAACTGGAAATTCTATGCATTGTAGAAGGGGATAAAGTCCCTATGGTGCATGTAAAGAAGATGTTAGGGCACATCTGGGTTACTCCTGTGCCTCAAGTCAAGGCAAGCCCATTCGTGGGGTTGCTTTTGCTCAAGGACCTCTGGGTGCACTTGGATAATGCAGGAGGATGGGACCATTAAATGTATACCTCAAGGAGATTTGTGCTGGGGTGAGAATAGCCAGTAATTTGAACAGTATGATACAGTATGATTGTACAACAATACTGCTTGTCACCATTCTGCTAGTTATTTGAGTAGGAATCATGCAGATTAATAAAGAACAAGCATCAGCAACCAGCACCCCATAATTTCCTCAGAGTCAGCATCTTCATTGTAGATAGTGAACATGGATGGCAGCAGCTATACTAGCTGTGAGTTCCAGATGCACAGCACATCATCATGCTGCACCCAGCTTCGCATGTGTCACAGATGAAATCTATGGTTTTGGACTAAGTGAATTCAATGAAATTTTTTTAGAAATAACTAATGGACCAAGGAACTAATACATACGTGTATATATGTATTGAGACACAGGAAAAATAGTAGCGATTTGGGTGTCACGTAAATGATATGGGCTAAGGGGTGGAATACTGTCCGGGTTTGGCCGGGATAGAATTATAGGTGAGCCATGGTATGAAGACTTTTAGCAGTGTTGAGTCAACCAGGAGCTTAAGCTGGGAGGGTTAAAAGCCAGGGCAGCTGAGCTGCCTACAGGTGTATCCCATAAATGTCATGCCCAGTGTAAAGGGGTAGGTTTGCTAAGGAAAGGGGCTCCTTCTGATCCTCCTTTTCCTTCTCCCTGGAGGGGTTTGCTCACCTTTCTGCTTCCAAGGACTGCCTTCGTGTTTATTGTGACTGCTGTACGTTCACTGAGCTGAGTATAACTTTGTATATTTCATATTGGCATCAGTACTAACATCGGTTCTGCTTTTTCATTAAATCTATTTTAATTTCACCCCATGGGGCTCCTCTCCTTTTCCTGATTCCATTTCCTTGCTTGGGAGGGGTCACTGGGTGAGAGAGCAACTGCTGTAGTTTAACCCTGGTTATGGGCTAAATGTAGACACTGGGTCAGCCCTGAAGGTATTGGTGGGAGCTCCCAGTGCTCATCAGTGCCACACATTTCCCTTCCTTTCCTTTGGCTTCTGTAGAGGAGAAATGTAGAGGAGGGTCAGAAAGAAGCTCCACTAATCCTTGGCATCCTTGCACAGATAGCCCTGACTTCAGACCTGGCCTCCATTGACTTTGAAAGCTGAGTAGACTACTTTCAAAACAGTCCAAATCAAGATGGTCATCTTAGCATTTTGTGTCCTTTACTTTTCCTCACAGCTGCTTCTACTTTTTTTGTTTCTTTCATCATTTTTTGCCATAGCAAGGCTTCTTAAAAAAGAATGGCCTTTATCCATATGTTTTCTCTTTGTTGCTGTGTTATTGTTACTCTGCTGATCGGTCACAAACTCCATGAATTATATATCCTTTATGGAAGCTTGGGGATATGTAATCGGTGCTGAGCTGATACAGTCAGTAAATCTGAATGTAAAATGTAAAAAACAATGTAAAATCATAACTCCATTTTGGGCTGATAAAATATAGCTGTTAAGAGCATTTGACAAGGCAGGTTGAGTATAATACAACAGAGAGTCTAATACACAGGCTTTTTTTAAGCAGCATTCAATCTGACAATGGCCCACCTATCAGCAGATATCTTCTCTTGCTCTGAATAAATCCTTTACCCATACTCTTTGCTTTATGTTGTTTCCCAAACTTAGAATTCATTTATACAACAAATAGCCTGCTAGGTGGCTCTTCAGCCTCTCCATCTCTGTGAGGGCTGTGCTGGGGCAGTTAACTCAGCATCTGATAAAGCAGAGCTTTTCACTGCTGCCCTTTTCAAGTTCTGCTCAGTTCGTGGCCTCACAGGCTTGGGAAATAGCAGGATGCCTCTCCACAAACAAGGTCTGCATCCCTCCTGCACACACACACACACAAAAAGAAAACAAACCCAAAAAACAAGATAAATGTTTCCATCACAGCATTTCCCCCATGTCACAAACCTGGCAGAAGTTCCCCTCCATGAACAGGGAGGTGATACATGTGTCACACTCACGTCCTGTTGCAGCTGGGGGACATGCAGCAAAGTACAGCTAGGACAACCAGAGGCTATATGAACCCTTGGAAGAGAAATCTGGAGCCCATCTTACAGCAAGCAGAAGCTGGGGTTCACTAGGTCAAATCCAGTAACTCCTGCTGCTGTTTTTTCCACTGGTTGCACCTATGCTAGTAATAGAGATGAGGAGGGCATGGGGATGACTTTCTGTCCTCAGTACTGCTTGTGAACTCGCTGGCCTCTGCTTCAGCCCATGCAAATGAGCAGTCTCAGGTGATGCCCAGGTATGGCTGAAGAGAGAGTACAGATTGCTGATGGAGCCTATGCATCAGTAGCAGAGACGTGCTATTACTATACTATTTTGACTTCAGGGCCAGAGTATGGACACTGTTCTGCCTTGTTCAGTGGTATAAGCAGAGCCTGAAAGCATAGTGCTAGCTTTGCACAGTGCTGGAGTCAGGAGTACGCAGCTGCCAATGTTTGTTGTTACCAGGACACTAATCTTGGCTCGAGAGCTGCTGCATTCCAGCGATGCACATCTTTCCTTTCTATATAATAACACAATGAACTGTTGGGCTTTACTGGATAAAAGATGCTACTGTATGTTGGGTCACCCCCCTGGTTAAAAATAGTCACAAAATAAAGCAAATCACAGAAAGTTGACAAGCCAGAAATCCATACAGCAGCCTGGCAGTCACACTGTGCTTCCTATTTGTTTGTGTCGCAGAAGCTGTGTTGCAGCACACTGTACGGGGGAGGTTTGGGCACCACTATGTATGTGCATGGAAATGTCCACCTGCATACAAGCCCATGTGTTAAGAAATAATGCATTTTGGTGAGCACTGTTGCACACAGTCCTGCAACTCCTTCCTCTGTCATATAAAGATTGCACTGCTTTTAAATCCTGTATTTTATCCTTCTTTATGCCACTTCTTTCTAGGGAAACCTTATCAAGGGATAAGATTTCTTGTTATCTGCTTAATCTCTAAAACTGGGAAACAAGCATTAGTGTTTATACCGACAGTTCTGGAAAAGAGAATCACCTATGTGTCATTTAAAATAATGATGTCAATTTAAACAATTATAGTAAGAAATTAGATCACAGATGTCTCTTCCACTGGTGAAACAAACATCTAACATTGGTTAATCTCCTACTGATCAGGTGAGAATTGATTCTGAATGGACAAGCGAGTCCATATTAGCAGTGAATGAGAAGCACATTACATGAAGAGAATAAAATGTGTGGCTCGTGAGACATTCCCGTGTATGCGATGAAGGACAAAACAAGAAAGAGATGAGGGTATAATGAATGAAAGTGCACAATAATTGACAGTACAGAGACACATGCAAAATACATGTTTTTGTAAATGAAGATGTGTAAATTAGGAAATTATTTTCTTAGTTAGAAGAGCAGACTCATGGGTCAAAATCACTGTGGATAACTTTTTGGAACGCTATCAAAAGTATCCCTAAACCCTAGGAGTCTGAACAGTGTACTTGCTTGAAGTCTAGTTCAAAGCACCCATTTTCAAATTTGTTCCAGTCAATAGTAAAAGATGAGAAGAAATCAAGAAAGAAATGCCTAGAATTCCAATTTTATTTTCTAAATATAGACTGAATTTCTACCTTGGGCACCAAGTTAACTCTTCGGTTAAGCTATGATCATGGTGGTGCTCCTTTTACTTCAAATTTTTAAATTTCTGCAGGTGATGCATTTATATGAAGTAGCTTTTAATAGTGACACTGTAACCAAGACACCCCAAATATTTGAATAATGTATTTAATACAGGCAGTAATAAAGGAGGGAGTAAATTTTGACTTTTCTAGAATGGCTAGTAGCACAAGAAGCCCAGGTCAAACTAGACTTTCCTGCTTTTTTAAAGAAAACCAATTCTCTTTTTTGGTGACTGCTCTCACTTGTTTTTTTTTCAGCTATGCATATCAAGTTCCAAAATATCCTATGTGTCAGTCAAAGTATTGTTTGTTAAGTTGCATGAATAAATGCAGCAACATATTATTAAAATTACACATACATATATAACTTTAAATGAGGGCAGCATATTTAGGATGACAGCAATAACCTGACCCATATCAGAGACAGAACACAAAACTGGGCATGGAACTGCAACACAGTGGTTTGCTTTACCTGTGCAGAGATGCTAATGCCCACTATCCCAGCAACATTACACCTCACTGGGAAAAACACAGCATCAAGAGTTTCCTGACAAACCACAAAAATCTCATAAATTACCAAGTTTGGGGTTTTTTTTATCCTCTAGCATGTATTCTCTTCTACAAATAAGACATTAAGCTTTGAATGGAGTGTGGTATTCTAATATGAGGCTAAACTTACAATTCTTGCAGTACAGAAAGTCTTGACAACAGATAGGTTCTGCTTTGCTAAATTCAGTACCTGAAGGTCCTGCCTGATAGAGACACCAGTAACAGAGGTTTGCCTGTCAGGTTATTTCTGATCCAGCTAAGAAACAAATGGTAGATAGACATTCTCTGTTTATGAATATTATTTTGAAGTAGGAAGTCACAGAAACTACTTATGATTGATTTATTATTTAAAATGTATCAAAACTAAAGCCTTGGCTATCTCATAGTTTAGACTAAAGAAGTATTTTCCAAAAATAGTATCAGATCCTTCACTGTATTAATCATGGTAACAGGCAGGCTGTTCTGGTTTGGGTCATAGATACTATGTTCTTTTTTTTTAACTTCTCTAGTGCCAAAAAAAAATGTTAAATTCCTGCCTGAGGTGTTCAAAAGCAGTGTCTCCTACATCATCAGGAAGATCCATTCAAGATTTGCACCGTGAACTTAATCCGAGACCAGTTTCTCCTAATTCAGGAAAATGGCCACAAAGGTCTCCAACCCTGCAGGAGCAGGTGGTGATGGTTCTTTGTGATGCCCCCCCTTTTCTGTTAAATTTGTGAAAGCCCTGTTGTGTGCAGACCAGCGGGGACAGTCAGGTGCATTAGGCAGGTATGCTTTGGAGGAGTTGAAGTACGGGAGCTAGGCACAGCCCTTGTGTGTAATATGACAGTCTGACAAGAAGTATTGCTTTAGCAGATTCTTACATGGCAACAGATATTGCTTATCAACTCAATGTGGATTTGTTTCTGTCACAGGAGTAGGCAAGGACTCTAATTTCCTGGGTATTTGGGCTGGTTTCAGACAAAGACAATTTGAACCCAACCATTCATCCTGGGACAGTGATGCATTCTCCACAGGAGTTGAATTCACGCTGACACTGTTCCAGAAAATGCAAAAAGCCCGTGACTCCTCAGTAAATAGCACAGTTGGCAGAAACTACATCAGCCTGTTGTTATGCAGTGTGGTCTAAATGCCAGTAAATTCCTGGATTGATTTACAGGTGTCAATCACAGAATTGCTCTACTCATGTAATACTAATGAGTTCAGAGTTTTTAATCTACTCAGCTTTCTGTAACACCACCGGTGTAAAAAGAAACCCAAACTAAGTCTCCTAAGGAGGTAGGCTGGCCTAACACTCTGCATGGAGATTTCTCACAGGCTTTGAAACACCCCATCACATTTTTCTCTACAGTGGCCTCTCCCCATTCCTTGGTGTATTTGGATCTCCCAGGATTCCCAAGTATTTAATTTGGTTTTGTTTAAACAGCATTTCACAAAGGTGGGATAGGTGTTGGGTGCTTAAGAACTGCTAATTGGATAATTCTGTGTATTTATGTCACATCTGTGCCAGTGTTCATCACTCCCTGAAGAGGGGAGAAATAGGAGAAAGGAGATGGAGGACTTGTGAGGTCAACTAGCCTATCTGAGGATATGAGGAGCACAGACTTTAAAGTGTGGGTGGTGCTATTCTGCTTGGTAGACAGTCCCACTGTTAGGACCATTGCAGGTTATCCATAAGCAGAGTGCACTGTCAGCAAGTTTGCTGGTGACACAAAGCTGGGAGGAGTGGCTGACACACTGCAAGGCTGTGCTGCCATTCAAAGAGACCTAGACAGGCTGGAGAGTTGGGCAGGTGGAAATCTAATTTAATACAACAATGGCAAGTGTAGAGTCTTGCATCTGAGGAAGAATAACCCCATATACCAGTACAGGTTAGGGACTGACCTGTTAGAGTGTAGCACAGGGGAAAGGGACCTGGGTGTCCTGGTGGATGACAGCAGGATGACCATGAGCCAGCAATAGACCCTTGTGGCCAAGAAGGCCAATAGCATCCTGGGGTGTATTAGAAGGTTTATAGTTAGTAGGTCGAGAGAGGTTCTCCTCCCCCTTTACTCTGCCCTGGTGAGACTGCAACTATTGTGTCCAGTTCTGGGCCCTTCACTTCAAGAAGGACAAGGAGCTGCTCAAAAGAGTCCAGCGCAGAGCCACAAATATGATTAAGGGAGTGAAGCATCTCCCTTATGCTGAAAGGCTGAGGGAGCTGGGTATCTTTAGCTTGGAGAAGAGGAGACTGAGGGGTGACCTCGTTAATGTTTAGAAATATGTAAAAGGAAAGTGTCAGGAGGATGGAGCCAGGCTCTTCTCAGTGATGTCCAATGATAGGACAAGGGGCAGTGGGTGCAAACTGGAGCATAGGAGATTCCAAAGAAATTTAAGGAAAAGCTTTTTCACGGTGAGGGTGACAGAGCACTGGAACAGGCTGCCCAGAGGGGTTGTGGAGTCTCCTTCTCCGGAGACATTTAAAACCCACCTGGATGTGATCCTGTGTGACCTGCTCTAGGTGGTCCTGCTCTGTCAGGAGGGTTGGATGAGATGATCTCTCAAGGTCCCTTCCAACTCTTAACATTCTGTGATTCTGTAATAAATGGAGTAAGTTTTCATCCCTCTCCAGCCTCTGAGGCATGGCATATTTAATGCTGGTCCCAACCTGCTGTTCTGCTTGCTGAGGGGCTCACACTGGACAAAACTTTGAGAACTGCCAGCCTAAACATGAGGCCAAGAATCCCCCTCTCTGCCAAGTTGTTTTTTTCTGAGTTTTTCCTGTTTGACCAAAGACAAAATCCTTTTCACCTTACTTACAGCCTAAAAATAACAAACTGATGCACTTAAGAGGATGCTCTGATTAGCACTCAGGGGGATGGTCTGATGACAAGCAGCTTCAAGGTTTTTTTGCAGTGCAGTCCAGAGTGATTTTTGCTCCACAAATATGTGTGAAGAACAGTAAATTTCCAGTAGCTGCAGGTCTTGTTCTCCATGGCTTTACTAGGATGCAAGGGAGCATTTGAGCCACCACTGCAGCCTCTTCATGGCCTCCAAGGTCTATCACCCTGAATGGCTCCTGCATGGCCTTTGCTGGCTTTGAGCTGATGCAATAGGAGGGCAGTCACGGGCTTTTTGGGCTGCAGCTGTGCTCCAAACGCATAAATTGCAGCCTTTGATCCCAAAATGTATGATGAAGCTGTCCAGGCTAGAAATTATGCTTGGGCAGTTCACCCTACCCTGAAAGTCAATCAACTGCCCTGCCCAGCAGTGACCTTTAGGTTTTGCTGATGGTAAATGGGCCAAAGTGCCCTCAGTTGCAAGCATGTCACTTCAGAAGAATGTAGGGACAAAAGGAAGAGATGAATAAATAAAGAGATGACTGCAGACCCCTCCAAAAGCCTGGTCCTCCTTCTCTACACTGCTAGTTCAGGTGATTTCAGGAATATGTCTGTTAGGTTTCCCAGATGTTTAACTATGTCTGCCCAGGCAAGCTGCTTGATGACTGTCCCCCCCATTGCCCCATGTGTCCTTTCAGGGAACAGTTACCCTTGGGCTGTTAGCTTTTGTCACCAGCTGACTGCATTTGGAAATTTGCTGGCATTCTCCACCAAAATACTTGCAACAGCTCACAGGGGGCATGGGCCAAGGCGACTGGGTGATTTATTAGCAGCAATAGTCAGGGTGGGCTCTCATAGTTATTGAAATCAGAACATTGAAGCTCTCACTGACCCATTCCTGGACTTTTCCTTCCCAAGATAGAGGCATCTGGTCTGCTTATGTGCAGCTCCTGAGCTGCCATAGTATTTGGTCCACACTTAAGTTTAACTGCTTCATTTTTTCTTATCCCTCCCAGACCAGTGATGCTCCCCTGTGGGAATTTTTCTTCTTCCTCATACTTCCTGATTTGTCATTTCTAAGTAAGACTCTTGACAAAATTAAGCAATATTTGGAAGAATCAACCAGGACTGTAGGTTCTCTGTCCCTCCTACATATAATCTGTTACCAGTCCATGAGTTACCTAAGTGAAAATTAGCTTTGGTACCTCTGCACTCTGTGATTATAGTGGCCATGTTCCCTGACCAAACATCTTGGGAGCACCTGCTGCAAGTAGGAAATTCAAGACTGGGTTGATTTTGGTGAATGGTGGCTCTCAGAACAAGCTTCTTCTTTTCCTAAGGCAGTGAAGTATCTTGCTCCGAATGGCTGATCAGCCCTCTCAGATTAAGTACCGTGGTTCATATGTTGAGTACTTTGCTTGTTCCTATTTGTTCTTATTTATAACAAATTTAAGAGGCTGCATCACATTATTTCTAAATTCAAAAAAAAAAAATCTGCAGTACTAATTAGAGGATAGTTATCCCAGCTGGTAACCTTTTATCTTTGCTGGATACTTCCATTTACCAGCAAGGCAAAAAAACAGTTTACTGCCGTCACTACCATTGCAGCAATCAAATGTTGTGGGCTGCCAAACACAATTTTTTCCCCCGATAAAACTTATTTCTTTTAACGAGAATAAATCTTTCCGAAGCACATTTTCTTTCTGATGTGAATACATGGTTTGGAACAGAAGCCCACACATGCCTATGTGACGTCTTTTTAACATCAGATTTCAGGGCTCCAAGGAAACCAAGCATGCACACAATATACAGAACTACAGAGGACAAGGTAGGGGTTTTTTATTGCACTACAGCGACAGTTTTTTATCTGTTCTGGGCTGTTGGATACCATTTTGAGATACCTACTGGTGGCAGTAACTTCATGCTGGTCTAATGTTAGGAAAATCATTATACTGCTTTCTGAGGCTCCTCAAGGGAGGGAAGCTTATGACAGTCATCTCCTCCCATTTGCCACAGGCCATCATAGGAGGAAGTTCAGTGTAGAAAAGCACTGCTGACCTGTTTGGGAAGCATGTTGAGCACTGCAGAAGTCAGCAGCCCTGTGTTCAACAGAGAGCTTCTGGTCCACTGTGATTCACACAAAAATATGCTGCTTAAACCCTCAGGAAAAAAAAAAAATATTTTTTTTTTGCTTAAAAATGGCTCTGTGGGCAGGTTGCTGCCCCACTGCGGTCCCAGAACCACCTAGCAGAAGGGATCCCACAGTTGGGGAGGGCAGGCTTATAGCACAGACAGTCTAGAGGCCCCCTCCTCCACAAGACCCAGGGGAGACCCCTGTCTCCAGAGTCACATCAGTAGGACTCAGTAAGTGCACTGAGCATTTTATCTGAGCAAGAATAATACACTGGCTGTGTCTGGATACGGAGTAGTACAGGATTCACATCTGAGAAGGCTTTTCTCTTGTTGTTTTACTGTATTTTCTGACCGGGGTGAAGAACAATCCTGAACCCTCTGAGGATGCTTTTGGAGCCAAAGTTGTTTTCCCTCTGGTTCCACCCATAAGAAAATGGAGGGGTTTTTTAACCAAGCAGGTCAGCCACTCTAAACTCCCCCTGCCAGGAGGCAGTTGCCCAGGCTCAAACAAAAGGCTCCTTGCAACTAAAACTCCAAGTGATAGAGAAGAACAGAAAGAGAATGTAAAATAAGGGTTTTAAAATGAGGAGCCACACTCGAGCTTGGCCCTACAGTACCCTGCTAAAGGACAGAAGTTCGTTAATGTGCAGTGCAGGTAGCTACCCAGAGGTTACCTTTAACTGCAAGCTTAAAGGAAAATGCTGTAGTGGAA